>JANHMN010000020.1:2019164-2111993 GCA_030674055.1 Rhabdomys pumilio | reverse complement strand
AAAAAAAAAAAAAAAAAGAGAGAGAGAGAGAGAGAGAGAGAGAGAATATATTTCCTTTAATGCCCTAGAAAAGTACACACACACACCCCACACAAATAAATAATGTTCGGTATTTATTCATTTTCTTGTGTGCATGTACATGGTGTATGTGAGCACTCATGCCTGTGCATACTCAGAAACCAGAAGAAAAGCAGCAGTGTTCTTTGCTACTCTCCACTGATTCCTTTGAGAGAAATCTCTCCCTAAACCCATGGCTTGCATTTTCTTGGTTAAACCAGAAGTTACAAGCCCCAGCAGTTCTGTCTCTGTCCACCCTTGCAGTTAGGGTTTCAGGCATGTTCAGGATATGTGGCTTCTTATATGGGTGCTAGGATTCAAACTCTGGTTCTCGTAATTGTGCAGCAAGCTCTCTTAAATGCTGAATCATCTCTCCATATCCCTGCAAATCCTTCTTTGTTTGTTTGTTTGTTTGTTTGTTTGTTTTTGAGACTGGGTTTCTCCGTGTAGCTCTGTCTGTCCTTAAACACTCAGTGTAAACCAGGATGGCCTTGAACTCAGATATCCACCTGCTTCTGTCTCCCAAATGCTGGAATTAAAGCTGTGTCCAGCCTGCATATGTGGCCCAGCCTGCATGTACATATTTAGCAAGATATAAAGGTAGTGGGGGGATGGGGACTGGAGAGATAGCTCTTCCAGAGGAGCTGGGTTCAATTCCCATGTGGTAACTGACAACTGTGTGAAACTCCAAGATCTGACACCCTCACACAGACAAGTATGCAGGCAAAACACCAATACACATAAAATAAAAATGATAAAATTTTAAAAAGATAGAAAGTACATTCCTTTATAACTGTCATTCAGGTTTAGAAATGGGTCTTCTAGAAGCCTCCATGTGTTCTAACTCCGTCACCCTATCTTGTCCCTTAGGAACAATTATGTGTCTTTGAACTTACTTTCTGCTTTTCTGAACAGTGTCACTTCTGTGCTTGAGTCCCCAGCAGTATAGTGAGTTCTGCCCGTTTTGAGTTCTGTATCAAAAGACTCACACTACATGTATTCTTTCCTGTTTCTGTCAACACTGCTTTTTGCAAGATACACTGCTTGGCTGAGTAGAACTGTAGCTCTCTCGTCTCCTTTGCAGAATAGCATTCTATTATATGACTACGCCACAGTACATCCTGCTGGGGGTAGATATTTGGGCCCGTTCCAGCTTTTAGCAATTATGGATATGGCAATTATGAGCATTCTTACCCAAGTGTCCTGAGGCATAAATGTATGCCTGCCTCTCTCTCTCCCGCCCTCTCTTTGATGGGCTCTCCTTATGTTGCCCGAGTTGGCCTGGAACCCCTGGGGGACACTTGGCTCAAATGCATTCATTTCTATGGAGCAAATATTTAAAGTACATAGGGTGGGCTTGAGAAATTGTGCAGTGGTTAAAAGCACTGGCTGCACCTCCAGAGGGCCTGGATTCAGTTCCCAGCATCAAAACAACAGCTCATAACTGTGCAACTCCAGCTTCAGGGGATCCAACCCCCTCTTCCGGCTTCCATAGATATTAGGTGCATAGGAATGCATGCAGGCCAAACAACTATACACATAAAAATAAATAATTTTAGCTGGGTATTGGTGGCACGTGCATTTAATCCCAGCACCCAGAAGGCAGAGGTGGGCTGATCTCTCTGAGTTTGAGGCCAGGCTGGTTTACCGAGTGAGTTCCAGGACAGCCTAGTTACACAGTGAAACCCTGCCTCAAAAAAAAAAAAAAAAACCAAACAAACAAACCAACAAATAAATAATCTTAAAAAGTAAAAGAAGTACACAGAGTATACTTGTTTGACAAAACTAGCCCTATCCTGTCTTCCTTTCAGACAAAGTCTCCTGTAGCCTGGACTAACCTTGAACTCACTCATCAAGTAGCAGGAGCTTCCATGAAACCAGCCCCTGCCACCCCCCACACACCATCCTCCTGCTGCCACACCTGGCTCCCAGCTTTTTTTTTTTCTTTCGAGACAGGGTTTCTCTGTGTAGCCGTGGCTGTCCTGGAACTTACTCTGTAGACCAGGCTAGCCTCGAACTCAGAAATCTGCCTGCCTCCCAAGTGCCGGGATTAAAGGTGTGCGCCACCACTGCCCGGCTCTCCCAGCTATTTTTAAAGGGGAGTTGCCCTTTTTCAACAGATTTCATTTTGTCCATAGCTTCCAACATTGGCATCTCTAGACCATCCAAGATAAATAACTAGTATGGGGGAGAGCTTGTGAGATCTCATCCATCCCTAGGCAGAGGACCACAGGAGGTAAGGAAGGCTTACAGTGGGAGAAACAGTCTTCCCCAGGGAAGAGCACACCAGGTGATTATCCAATACCAAATGGTCAGCCCTGAAAACATACATGCAAGTAAAGCGATAAGGACCTCGCAGGTTATTCTTATGTAATCAGGAATATGTACACGCGTGTGCACACATATAAGAATAACTGAAGAGTAAGTGGTCATGAATTTGATTAGAGCAAGACGGAGGGCAGGAAGGGGAAAATGATATAACTGTAATTTCAAAGAAATTACTGGAATAAACTTTAAAAAACTTCAGAAAAACCAACCAAACCAACCAACCAAATAAATAATCTTAAAAAATAAGAGAAGATTATTCTTTTTGTGTTCATGGAATAGCTGCAATTAAAGATTTTATTTATTTATTTATTTATTTATTTATTTATTTATTTTTGAAATAGGGTTTCCCACTGTAGCCCAGGCTGGCCTTAGACTCATGGCAATCCTCTTGTATCAGCTTCCTGAGTTCTAGAATGATAACGTGAGTCACTATACCTGACTTTAAAGAAGCTGTGTGGTGCTGGGCAGTGGTGGTGCACGCCTTTAATCCCAGCACTTGGGAGGCAGAGGCAGGTGGATTTCTGAGTTCGAGGCCAGCCTGGTCTACAGAGTGAGTTCCAGGACAGCCAGGGCTACACAGAGAAGCCCTGTCTCGAAAAACAAAACAAAAAACAAAAACAAAAACAAACAAAAAAAAGAAGCTGTGTGGTTTTTAAAATCACATTTATTTATTCATTTATTTATATTTATTTACTTATTTACTTACTGGGGGTGCAGAATAGAATGTGTACAGTTTCTGGGAGAACAATTCTGGGAGTTGGGTCTCTCTTTCTATCATGTGAGTCCCAGGGATCAGACTCAAGTTTGGAGATCATTGTCTTTACCTGGTGAGCCACCTGGCTGACCTTACAGAGGCTGATGTTTTAATCCCATTATTGGAGAGGTGGAGGCAGGAGGATTTCAGCAAGTTGTAGGCGAGCTTGATGTACATGTTGGGTCCAAGGCATCTAGGGCTAAATAGTGAGACCCTGTCTCAAAAAATCAAAACTAAATAAATAAACAAATTGTCCTGTAAGTTTTTTCAAGTATCTATAATGAAAGAACTATTTCCAAATATGTCAACTTAGTAAATTTTTGCTTGGTGTGGACTGTTGTAGTTCAGGCAGCCTGGTTGAATGACTGCATGTATGGCCCGCCTGCCCTGCCCTTCACTTGACCTGAGTTGAGTTGGGGTTTCCCAAGAGCAATTTCAATGTTGGGGTGGAGAGTAAGAAAATGGTATAGCTGAGCCGGACCCCCTCCCGTTTGCATCTTAGAGCCTAGCAATGCCGTTTGGGTGTGTGACTCTGGGTGACAAGAAGAACTATAACCAGCCATCGGAAGTAACTGACAGATATGAATTGGGACAAGTCGTCAAGACGTGAGTGTTGGGCTATTGAACAGTGATGGGTGGATAGACCCGGGGTTGGGAAAGAGGGACTGGGGTATACCCTGTCCTAAGGCCTGGTGTGCCTGCTGACTTCAGCGAGGAGTTCTGTGAAATTTTCCGGGCCAAGGACAAGACAACGGGCAAGATGCACACCTGCAAGAAGTTCCAAAAGCGCGATGGACGCAAGGTGCGGAAGGCGGCCAAGAACGAGATTGGAATCCTCAAGATGTGAGTCTGCGGGCTGAAGAGGAGTGGGGGAGGAGATAGCAGGAGAGGGGGCTTGAAGGGCAGGGCACCTGAGGAAGCACACCTTAGTCTGTTATAACCACTCAATGTAGGAACCAGAGTTCTCTCAGGGCTACACCCAACTCTGACTGCTGACTCCTCCCACTGCCACTAGGGTGAAGCATCCCAACATCCTGCAGCTGGTGGATGTGTTTGTGACCCGCAAGGAATACTTCATCTTTCTGGAGCTGTGAGTACCATTCTGGGGTTCCAGAATTCCCCAGTCCTTAGGGTCTTTTTTTTCTCCCTCCCTTTATAGCTTAAGTAACCCATTTTTGGAACCCTTTGGGTCCCAAGGACATGGTCCTTGCCCATCTAAGTGCCTGGTACAAATCAGGCCTCCCAAATGCTCCTGTCCTACCCCCCGATCCTGCCCACGCCGGGCTCAGGGGCTGGTGTCCCTCAGGGCCACGGGGAGGGAGGTGTTTGACTGGATCCTGGACCAGGGCTACTACTCGGAGCGAGACACGAGCAACGTGGTGCGGCAGGTCTTGGAGGCTGTGGCCTACTTGCACTCGCTCAAGATTGTGCACAGGAACCTCAAGGTAAGGCCAGAGCCAGAGGGATGGATCACTTGACAGTGGGCCGGGGATGGCATGAGTGCCACATTGGCTCTGGTTCAGCTTTTGAGGCCCTCATGATGACTTCTGCCCACCCTTCCGCCGTTCTCTCCTGAACAGCTGGAAAACCTAGTGTACTACAACAGACTGAAGAATTCAAAGATTGTCATCAGTGACTTTCACCTGGCTAAGCTGGAGAACGGCCTTATCAAGGAGCCCTGTGGAACCCCGGAGTATCTGGGCAAGGAGGGATGGGACAGGGACGGTTGGAGGGACAGCCTTCATGGAGAGACTTTGGGGTAGGGGAGATGCTGCTATATATGGCCATGCTTGATACTGACCAGCAGATAACCATTTTTTTTTTTAGCACCGGAAGTGGTAGGACGGCAACGGTATGGTCGCCCTGTGGACTGTTGGGCCATTGGTGTCATCATGTATATCCTGTGAGTGGAAGGGCACACAATTGGGCTTGCATCCAGGTGGGCTGGACAATTATGTCTGTGACCCTCCTAGGTGACCCTACTCCATGTAGGCTTTCAGGCAACCCACCCTTCTATGAGGAGGTAGAAGAAGATGACTATGAGAACCACGATAAGAATCTCTTTCGCAAGATCCTGGCTGGTGACTATGAGTTTGACTCTCCGTACTGGGACGATATTTCTCAAGCAGGTGAGGAGATACCCAGAATGTGGGCAAGAGTCTAGGGCAGTATGGAGGGAGGCGCTGCTCTCAGCTTCTGCTGGATTCTACTCCTGCTCCCCAGCCCACCCATCACATCTAGACAATGAGATTGGGCACCCTTGCCTAGCCCATCCCTGGCTTTGTCCCCAGCCAAAGACCTGGTCACAAGGCTGATGGAGGTAGAGCAAGACCAGCGGATCACCGCAGAAGAGGCCATCTCCCATGAATGGTGAGCAAGGCCCTGGGAGAGGAATGGGCAAATCTCTGTTGCACTCTGAATGTCTTACACCAGAAGTCCTTATCCTTGAGGTCTTGAGGGTAAGGGAAGGCTTTCTAGAGCTCTGGCCAAACCGGACGCTCTTCTTGGTGGCTCTAGATCACACAGGGAAGGGCTGTGCCGTCTCCACGAAGGCACAGACCATTCTGATCAGATGTGCTTTCCTCCTTTCTAGGATTTCTGGCAATGCAGCTTCTGATAAGAACATCAAGGATGGTGTCTGTGCCCAGATTGAGAAGAACTTCGCCAGAGCCAAGTGGAAGGTAGGCTTTGGCTCCCTTTCTGCTTGGCCCAGTTCCAAGTGCCTCCTCTTGCACCCCGCAGTTCCTTACAGCTACTGCACCTCTTCAGCTGAACACAGTTTTCTCAGGCCTTCACATGCGGCTGCAGCTGCTGCATTATCAGAAGCTGAAGTACGAATTAGCTGGGTGGCCAGAGGCAGCTTCAGTGCTATGGAGGGGGCTGGGTTTAGCTGTTTGGAAGGACTGAATCTAATGAATGATCCTTTCTTCACTGTCCTCCTTGCAGAAGGCTGTCCGAGTGACCACTCTCATGAAGCGGCTCCGGGCACCAGAGCAGTCTGGAACAGCGGCAGCACAGTCTGTTTCAGATGCTGCCACTCCCGGGGCTGCTGGTGGGGCCATTGCTGCAGCTGCAGCTGCAGCTGCAGGTGGAGCTGCCTCAGCCTCTGGGGCCAGTGCTACTGTAGCCACAGAGGGTGGTGCTGGGTGTACTGCCAAGAGTGATGACATAGCCTCTGCAGATCGTAGTGCTACCCCAGCCACAGATGGCAGCGCCACTCCAGCCACAGATGGTAGTGTCACCCCAGCCACTGATGGGAGCATCACCCCAGCCACTGACGGGAGCGTCACTCCAGCTACTGACAGGAGTGTCACTCCAGCTACTGATGGGAGAGCCACACCAGCCACAGAAGAGAGCACAGTGCCTGCCACTCAAAGCAGTGGCATGCCAGCTGCAAAGGCAGCAGCCACCCCTGAGCCGGCTGTGGCCCAGCCGGACAGCACAGCCCTAGAGGGTGCCACAGGCCAGGCTCCACCCTCTAGTAAAGGAGAAGAGGCTACTGGCTGTGCCCAGGAGTCTCAGAGGGTGGAGACAAGCTGAATGGGCAGCCTGTTGGGGGTTTTGAGGGATGGGAAGGAGGGTGGGAGTTTGGATGAGGGGCTTCTCACTGTATATAGAGTCACTGGCATGATGCCCTAGCTCCCCCCAAGCTCCCTCATCCCAGTGGGGCATGCCTGGGGGCCATGGGAGAGCAGTCTCGTCTCCTGTGTGGATGTATGTGAGTGGTGGGCAGGCCAGAGGCAGGGCCAGCCCCAGCCCCTGCATGGATTCCTTGTGGCTTTCTGTCTTTCGCTAGCTTCACCAGTTTCTGTTTCTTGTGGGATGCTGCTCTAGGGACACTCAGGGGGTCCTTGCTCTCCTTCCCTTCCTGCCTCATCACTTCCCCAGGCAGGCCCTGCAAACCTCATACTTTCCCAGGCCCTAAATGGGTGGCCTTGCCCTGAGAGCTGGTCCTCCAGCGAGGCCCTGTCAGCAGTGTTAGGCTCCTGCACATGAAGGTGTGTACCTGTGGTGTTTGGGCTGCTCTAGGAGTAGACGCTGGCTACAAGAGAGGACGCAGAAATCTAGGGCAGTGTGCTTTAAGTTAAGTCTGGTCACATGGTTGGGGGCAGGCACTGCATGTTAGCTGTGGAGATCCTCAGAAGTGGGAGAGAGAATGGGTAGAAGCTTCCATCTTTTTCCCTGGGTGGGGGTAGCGATCTTCCCTCTGAAGATTCTTGTGTTATTTCATAGCCTCCTGAGTCCTGTAGTGGGTTGCTCTGTATCCTGATTCTTATGAAACTCTAGAGGAAGAGAGAACCATGTCAGATGCTGCAGCAGTGCCTAGGAGAACAGAGTACAGGGCCAACACCAGTGCCCCAGTCTATCTGGGTCATTCCTGTGAGCTGGATAGGGAGGGCTGGTGTCCCCCCATGGTCTTCCTAGATGCCACTACCAAGGAAGAGACCTTTCCTATAGTCACCTCATGCAGGCTCAGGCCATAAATCCTCTTCCTCTCAGGGAGGCATGGCAGTACCTCATAGATTGCATTGGGAGCTTGCTTTTTACAGTGGCAGATTTTCTGTTCTTAGTTCAGTAACATGGAGAGGCTTTTCCTCGGTTTCTACTATCAGAGGCTGAGGTATCACTCAGCCCGGTAAAGTAGCTCTGGCTGGGATGAGGAAGTAGAATAAGATTCCCCAGCACCCTGAGGGATGCTCTTGGCAGGTGCCCTTGGTCAGACCCTACCACAGCCTGAACAGGCAGCCACGCTGGTCCTTGCCCTTGCTCGGCACTCCATGGTGGTCCTGCCCTTCTCCCTGCATGCCTGTGGGTCTGCTCTGGTATGTGAAGGTTGGTGGGCTAACTGTGTGCCTGCTGAACCTGGCAAATAAATGTCACCCTGCAAAGCCTCTGGCCACCCTCTTGCCTTTGCTTCCTCTGTCCTATTGGGGAGGAGCCTATGGAAGGCATTGGGGGAGGGAAGAGGCTGTGGGAGCAGGTTTTGGGTAGTGGATGATGCTCACCGCATTACTTGGGGTGAGAGTGGAGGTCACCTTCTCCATTGTCTACCTGGATGATGTTGATGGGAATCCTCTGGACTCTTAAAAAACCACAAGAGTGGTGTTTTTTAGCTGAGAGCTAACCTGAACTGAGCACTGAAGGGCTGATGCTTTTCCGATTCTTGCTGACAAAGAGCCTTTGTCTTAACTTGGACATAGAGGTGGAATCCACTCAGGGCCAACCACTATAGAAAGTGACCTTGCTCATGGGCACAGTGGGCCTCCTTGGGCTGAGGAGAGGGTGGGGTTGCACAACAGTTCTGTGCTGTATGTTGATGCCTACTTCCTGTGACTACCTGTGCTTTCCACTTAGACTAAAAAGATTCATTCTGTCTTCCGCTGCTGGAGCAGAGCTGCTTTATAATTCGGAGTTATGTATGTTTCTTCTGGGGGGAGGAATACTGCTAACAATACAGTAAAAACCGCTAAGGAGACTTGCGGCAACTCAGACGGGCTTTGGAGAACTCACCTGGGTTGCTTTCTCAGGGAGGACCTTAAATTATCTGATGTGGGAATAATAAAGAGGGTTTGCTATTTCCTGGTCTTTGAAGCATCTGTACCTCCAAAATCATCATCCTACAGTCTCAGGCATAGGAATCCTGGGAGGTAAGGGTTAAATTACTGGCCCTAGCGTCTACCTAATTTCAAAGGTTATTAGGTCATATTTAAATAAAGCCAGGGCCAGTGTAGTGGTTTGAAGGGTTAGGACTTAATGTGTCTATCTTTCCAAGATGATCCATAATAGAAGGCTGAGAAAGTGGGGGTCCTCTTTCGGTCTGTGAACTGTGGGCTGCCAGCATATGGCCTATTACTTTCCATAGCTATGGTACCATCATCCCTTTTTCTTGGCATTCCAGTCTATTTGACTGTCCTGAAGTGCAGCAAGGTCTGGTTCGCTTCGCGACAATCCCCGGCTTATCAGAGATAGGGGTCAGATGGTAGCTTCACTGTTTTCCGTCAGAGGCCATCGCAGGGGGGGGGGGGGGTTGGTAGAAACATGGATCCACTCTTAGGAGACTCCAAAGAGCTAAGTCCCGGGATTCCGCAAGGCTGGCGGGCTCCTTATCACAGCCACTCCAGCGCCCCGCCCCGAAGTTTGTCCAATCAGAGGAAAGCTCTCTGACGTGAGTGTTATGACTTCCGGTTCAATACCGGAAGTTGTGCGGTGGAGCGAAATTTGAAGGAACCGGAGCTGCGGCCGGTTCGGCCACCAAACTGTTTGTTGCTGGCAGCTGGCTCTCTGGGCTGCTTGAGTCTAGCCATCATGCCTATCCGCGCTCTGTGTACTATCTGCTCCGACTTCTTCGATCACTCCCGTGACGTGGCTGCCATCCACTGTGGCCACACTTTTCATCTGCAATGGTGAGTGACGGCGGTTTAAGGCCCCGGTGCATGTCCTAGAACCACTCAGACACTATTGGGTATTGGGCCTAGAGACAATCCATCCTCGGAACTAAGACAAGTGACATTAGAGGAAGCTTTCCAACCTGGGCCGAAGTAAGCCAGGTGGAAGTGATGCCGGTAGCACAGGGAGGGGTACGTCTGGTGAAGAATTAGTTGCTTCTTTTATTGTGCTAAGAAATGTGACTTTAAAACTATTAGTCTGAGCGAAGATGAGCTTTTACCGCACTAATGAGCCATTTTATTAGAGAATCAAAAAACAGACCGACAAGCTGGTAGGTTTCCGGCAACCCTTAAGGGTCTGTGTCGTTTCCTGGATGGTTTGGGTTGTTTCTACCCAGAAACATACCGTTGGTCAGACACTCCAGTGAACATGGCTTAACTTGGAATGGCAAGGGAATGCCTTCCTGTCAAGGGCTCTTGACATAAGAAAGGTAAAAGTCAGCCTGGACTTTCCAACCTTGTGTCAAAAAGACAAACAAGCGAAACCACATGTGTGGTTGTGTGGTCTGAGCTCCATTCTCAAGGAGCCATTGTGTAGTTTGAAGTAACCCTACCACTAAAGGTATTTCTATCACCTGCTTTCTGCCTAGGCTTTCACCTTGGACTTTCCTGTTTAATTATGTTTTAGGTCCTTTTCTTCAAAGCATATTTGGCTTTAAAAATCTGGTATAATAATGCTTGTATTAAACTGAACCTTTTTAGCCTCCTTAAAATATCACACTTACTGATGAAATCTATTATATTCAATATTTTCTGTCTTTTTCCATATGTTGCATTTTGTGGTTTTGTCTTTTGGTAGTTTTATTTTTCAAGACGGGGTTTCTCTGTGTAGCCCTGGCTGTCCTGGAACTCACTCTGTTGACCAGGCCGGTCTCAAACCCAGAGATCTGCCTGCCTCTGCCTTCCAAATTCTGGGATTAAAGGTGTGTGTGCCAAGATGCCTACACCTGGCTGATTTTTTAATCTTATTAAATTATGTGTTATATGTGTATGTCTTTGGGTGGTTTTGTGAGTGCAGGTAGCCTCAGAGGCCAGAGTCATCTGATCTCCAGGGAGCTGGAACTAGAGCTACAGACAGTTGTCAGTCACCTTATGTGGCTGCTGGGAACTGAACTCAGGACAGTGGGAAGAGCAGCACCAATACCTACTCTCAACCAGTGAGCTGTCATCTCTCCAGCCTTTTAAAACAAACAAACAAACAAGCCTTGCTGTATATAGCTTAAGCTAACTGTGAATTTCTGATTCTGTTTCTTCAGCCTCTGAGAACTTAGATTGAGGGTATATGTCCCATGATCCCCTGTCCTTCAGATGTCTTTCCTGTGCATGGAAGGCAAGTGCTCTACCACTGGTTTATACTCCCAGGCCTTTTATCTATTTTTTGTTTGTTCATTTTGGTTTTGAAACAGGGTCTTGCTATATTGTATTGGCTAGTCTGGGATTCATGGCAGTCTTCCTGCCTCAGCCTTCTGAGTATTGGGATTGCAGGTGAGAACCTCCACTCCTGGCTTCCATCTACCTATATATTTTGTCTCATGTACCCTCGGTTAGCTTTGAACTTGCTGTGTACCCAGGGATGACCCTGAATTTGTAATGATCCTGTCTCTGTCTCTCAAGTGCTGGAAGTATAAGTATGCACCATTCTGTTTGGTTTATATAATACTAGGGATTGAATTTTGGGCTTTGTGCATGCTCGGCAAGCACTCTGTTCATTGAGCTACATTCCAAGACCTGCCCCAAGTATTTTTGAGTAATTTTTTCTTTTTTGGAGATAGAGTCTCACTATGTAGCTGACCATGAACAAGGAAATGCACCTGAGTTTGGAAGTTAACTTTGAGTACCACCTCACCCAGCACTACTTCAACCATCTCAAGATGCTGATTCCATGGCATTGAGAACATTTACAATGTTATATACCTTCAGTGTTGTTATCTGAACTTCCCATCCCTGGACAGAAGCACATAACCCATCAAATACTAACTCTCCGAGTTAGTCTTCCTGGGCCCTGGGAGCCTCCGCTGCAACTCCTGTCTCTGAGTTTCCTATTCCGAGAATCCCATAGGTAGCATCCTGAATTCTTTGTCCTTTGGAGTCTGATGTATTTCACATAGCATTATAATTTTAACATTCACCAATCTTATAGCATGTATCAGAATTTCATTTCTGTTGTGGCTAATATTTAATTGTATGTATGAAAATACCATATTTTGTTTATCCATTTGTTTGTTGATAGACAGGTATTTCCAGGTTTTGGCTGCTGTGAATAATGCTACTCTGAACTGCTGTGCAGATACCTGTCTGAGTCCCTGTTTTCAATCTGTAATGTATACCTGGGAGCTGAAAGACTGGAACATATGGAGATCCTATATTTAGGGTTTTTTTTTTTCCCCCGGAACTGGCATACTATTTTCCACAACAGCTGCTGACTTCTCTCTCTGTCTCTGTCTGTCTGTCTCTCTCTTTCTCTCTTTGTCTGTGTGTCTTTCTAGTCCTCTCTCACATCTATGAATTAGTTGCACAAGCTGACTTTTAAACACCATTTTATTGTTTTTAGTGCTAGACATTGTAAACACAGACTGGTATATACTAACCCCATGTTCTACCCCTGAGCCAAATCTCTCTCTGTCTTTCTCTCTCTCTTTGTCTCTCTCTTGTTCGTGCACACGTGTGCACACACACACAGTTTTAAACAAGTTCTTGTTATGTAGCCCAGGTTGGCCTTGAATTCATAATCCTCTTGCCTCAACCCCCACTTGCTGGAATTTCAGCCACGCGCCATAATATTCCAGTATATATCACAGTGCCCCTAATTTTCCTGCAACAAAAAAATATAAAGATTCCAAATTTTTTACGTGTACCCTAGACTGGCCTTAAAATGTATGGCAATCGTCTTGTCTTGGTCTTGCAAATGCTGATACTGTTGCTTACTTTATTCTGTTGAAGTACTGTAGAAGAAACTACAGAAAAGTACACGTGTTAAAAGTGCGTAACTCTAGGGGCTGAAGAGATGGCTCAGTGGTTAAGAGCACTGACTGCGTTTCCAAAGGTCCTGAGTTTAATTCCCAGCAACCACATGGTGGCTCACAACCATCTAATGAGATCTGATGTTCTCTTCTGGCGTGTTTAAAGAGAGCAATCAATGGTGTACTCATACACATAAAATAAATAAATAAATCTTTAAAAAAAAAAAAAAAAAGGAAATGCTTTTTTATGGGCTGGAGAAATGGCTCAGAGTTTAAGAGCATTGGCTGCTCTTCCAGAGGTCCTAAGTTCAGTTCTCAGTAAACACATGGTGTGGCTCATAACCTCACAACTACCTATAATCAGATCTGGTGCCCTGCTGTATACATAATAAATAAGTCTTAAAAGAAAAAAAAAAAAAGTGCATAGCTCGTAGGGTTGTCCCAAACCCAGCATGTCCGTGCAGCCAGAATTCAGATCTAGAAGCATGGTATAGGACTGGGAGGATAGCTCACTGGTACAGCATTTGTCTCACATGAATAAGGACCTGGATTTGCTCTCTAGTCCAGCAGAAAAAAAGAGTTTAATGTCTGCATTAGAAATCTCACATGCCCTTCTGATTATCCCCACCAGCGCCCACACACACATAAAGGTACCACTTTGCCTGTGTTTTTCTTTTATACAGATGAGATCATACAGAATATGCTTTTGTGCGTGTGCCTAACTTCTTTTCATTATGTTTTAATGATTCATTGGTAGTGTGCTTCTTAGTTAACTCATTCTCCTGTGCCTGATTAGAGTTAATTTTGTAGTACGTGATCTTTGAATGTATTTGTAGTTTTTTTTAAAACATATTTATAGGAAAGATTTGGACATGCGAGATGGTTTTTATAGGAGAGTTTGTCTTTTATTCCTGGGGTGAAGAAGGCTGCCCCACTCTATCCCCCAGTCTCTCTCTCAAGTCCAGGCTGGTTCCGAGCTTATGATCTTCTTGCCTAGTACGAGGATTATAGTTAGATACCGCCACACCGACAGGAAACTGTTATCCTGTCTATACTAATAAATTATGTAAATCTGGCCATGTTTTGCTTTTACCGATACTTAGTGTAGACTCTAAAGTCCTCACCTGAAGTAGGGTATTATCAGAGACTACTAGGTTTCTGAGAAACTTTGACCTTTGCCTGTCACCTACACTGTACAGCCCATTTGCAAAGAACAGCCCTGGGCCAAGACTTCAAACTCAAAACAACAGCACTGCTCAGACCTGCAGGACCTTCCTGCCTGCAGTGATAGCCTCTTGTTGCAGGCAGGCAGGCAGGCCTTGTGTCAAAGAGGAGCTAATAACAATGGTCTGTATCCTCAGCCATGCCAGGATTACTAGTCTTTTATTCTGTTTTCACTGTAGCCTAATCCAGTGGTTTGAGACAGCACCAAGTCGGACCTGCCCACAGTGTAGAATCCAGGTAAGGATGACGAAGTGGGGACATCTCAGCTGAAGACCTACTTCTCTTTCCAGAAAGCAGGGTTGGGGAAAACATCTCTGAAATGGAAATATTCTGACCTTTGACACTCTTGGTTTGAGGCCAATTGATCCTCTAAACATCTGTGAGTCACTCAGGAGGTCTGGGTACTCCCCCGGGTGGCTGGAAGATAGACTTTCCCACCCAGGCTTCACTTGTGTGTATTTGGCAGACTCTAATGTTTAGCAAATGTCCCTGTGCATAGAATAGACATGACTTCATCCACCAGCAGACCAGCAGTCCTGACTCTGTGTACATGTAGGAATGAAGAAGTCTTCTGACTCAAAAGAATGCATATGGAAAGTTAGGTCTGAGAGCAGACCTGGAACAGGAGGCAGGCAGTCCAACCCACGCTCAGGCCTTCTTCCTCCTCACCTTTGGCCACACTTCACCCATCTTCTCTGTCTTGTTTTCCTACCCAGGTTGGCAAAAAGACTATTATCAACAAGCTTTTCTTTGACCTTGCCCAGGAAGAGGAGAGTGTCTTGGATGCAGAATTCTTAAAGGTACCCAGAATTTATCTCCTACTAAATTCCAAACCCTCTGGAAGTACACCTTTCTACTTAGAAAAGGTGCTTGGAGTGTGGGCAAGGCCTGTGGAGCACAGACACGGTAGAGCTATCAAGGTGCAGGCAAGTGACCTTGAGACAGTCGTCAGAGGTGTTCACTATAAGTAGACCTCCCTTGGGCTTTCAAGGCTCTTTGGACTGAAGGGCATAATGTGCTTCTAAGACCCTGAGCCGTATGAAGGAATTACAGTCTTACTGGCTGGAGTGACAGGTTAGGAAATCCTTCCATTCTCACTAGTCAGGGAAAATGAATGAAGCCACCATTCCCTAACCTGGCTAGGCCTCCAAATTGCCTGGAGAACATGGTATAAAGGCAGATGCCAGGGCCTTTGCAAGCCCAGCCATAGAGGACAAAGCCCCTGGGATCAGGATTTCTACCCAGGTGGGAAGCCAGACCACAGGGAGGGTAACCAGGTTACCTTCTATATACCCTCCATATCTAAAATTTCCATTTTTTGTTTGAGGAAGCTGGATTGGCAGGATGTCTTGATGAAATTGAGTTGGAGTTTGCAAGTGATTGCTGGACTGTAAGGGTTAATTTTCTGAGAATCTGTCAGATTACAACTCAATTTGACCTTAACCCCCTGGGTGTTGTGATGTCCTTGAAACCTCTGCTTCAAGATGGTTGAGTTTTTGTGTTTGAAGCCGGCCTGTTCATCGTCATGGTAACTGCTCCCAGCTTTAAGAGGTGTCCTCCCTGTGATGAAGACAACAAAGGCACCTTCCAGTCTTTTCTTTAGCTTTCAAAGCCAAGTCTGTGAGACAGGGCAGCCACATCTTAAATAGTTTGGAGCAAGGACTTAGAAAGTATCCTGCTGAGGTGTGGAAGGAGCCAAGATACTCTGGGGTGTCTGATCTCAGGCAGACCCTGCATGTTCTTACCTATATACCGGTTTCATTCCCAGTTGTTTGGACCATAGTCCCCAGCCCAGCTACCAGGAGCTCCTGCCCCAGAATCCTAGGCAGAGAGGCTAGTAGTGGAGGCCTTACTATTGGTCACACATGAAATTCTGAGTCTTCTGTTAATGTTTAAAGGTTGATCTGGAGGAAACTCTGCCCAGATTCTTCCACAGTGGACCCTTACCTGAGCCTGGAAGTTTGCTGTAAAAACCTTTGTTTACCTGATGAAGGCATCTCTTGCTCACAGGGACATTGGGCTCTCTAGACTCACAAGTGGGAGCTGGATTCATTTTACCCCAGCCTCTCAGAGCCATCCTGGAGCTTGGAGGGAGGTAGACTGAGGCAGGCAAGTCCCAAGATGGAGAGAACTCATAATGGTCCAGAGTGCTTGACCATCCCTGTTCTGGTTTTTTTGTTTTTGTTTTTGTTTTTGTTTTTGTTTTTGTTTTTTTGAGACAGAGTTTCTCTGTATAGCCTTGGCTGTCCTGGAACTCACTCTGTAGACCAAGCTGGCCTCAGAAATCCGCCTGCCTCTGCCTCCCAAGTGCTGGGATTAAAGGCGTGCGCCACCACCGCCCAGCACCATCCCTGTTCTGTGTCCCTGGTGACCACAGCTAATGCTCTGAGAGTGTCAGGATATGGCAGGGCCGGGAGCCCCAGAGCCTCTGCTGTTGGCCGAACAGCAGGCCAAGCTCCACTTCCTATAGGAGTCACTTCCTACATTTTACATACCTTTCAAAAAGACTCAGAAAGAGGTTGGAGAGATGTATAATGCTTATGGGTGCTGGCTGCTCTAGCAAATGATTGAGTTTGATTCCTAGCACCTACATGGCAGCTGACTGTCCATAATTCCAGTTTCAGGGACTCTGACACCTTCTGGCCTCAGCGGGCAATGTGCATTGACATAAATGCAGGCAAAACACTGACACATATAAAAATAAATAATATTAAAAGATTTATGTGTTTATGCATATGAGGCTGTTTATGTATGTATGCCTGCATGCCAGAAGAGGGCATTGGATCTCATTACAGATGGTTGTGAGCAACCATGTTGTTGCAGGGAATTGAACTTGGGACCTCTGGAAAAGCAGCTCTTAATTGCTGAACCATCTCTTCTGCCTAAAAATAAATAAATCTTAAAAAGGAAAAAAAAAATGTCCCACACCAGGCGTAGTGACACACGCCTTTAATCCCAGTACTATAGAGGCAGAGGCAGATGGATTTCTGAGAGTTTAAGGCCATCTTGGTCCACATAATAGTTCTAGGACAGCCTGAGCTACATAGTAACACCTTGTTTTTTAAAAAAAAAAAAAAAAAAAAAAAAAAAAAGATCCGTAGACATTTAAAACAAACAAAAAAAAATGTTACTGTCTCTGTTGGCTTTAAAGTATATTGGGTCCATTCCTGAGCAATCACCTTCACTGATCCTGGGCTCTGCACAGCCTTATGGGAGGCTGAATGGAGGCTAGCTGTGGTGTGTTCCTGTTGCTTATTATGTGTATTGTCTTGCAGAATGAACTGGACAGTATCAAAGCCCAGCTTTCCCAGAAAGGTAAGTTAGCAAGAGATAAGAAGTCCTGGAAGTCTCTGACTTGGGTGTTGGAGGGAAGGATCCTGCAAGGAAGGCCTCCGATCTCTGGCAAATCCAGGGCCTCATCTGCTTTGTGTGTCCCAGAGTCTTGCTAGCTCTTATAACTAGCCAAAAAGGAGCGAGATGATTGAAGCAGCCTGCCTAGGCCAGGCTAGCCTCTCTCTTCCTGCTTGGAACTTCATGTTCGGGAGCAGCTTTGGGAGGGGCCCCACCTGATGAGTTTGTATCTTCTGGGCTCCCCACTGCTGACTTCAATAGGCATTTGCTTGAGTCCTGGAATGATGAATTAACTAGGCCCACAGGAATGGGAGAACAGTGACATCTACCCAGATAGTTCAGGAAGAAGAAGAGCCTGTCTCCTAAGTGAAAGTGCTAGCATAGACTTCTTGGTGCATGGCAGAGAGAGAAGAAGGCCGCTCAGCTTTCCTGCCTATGCCTTGTTCTCACCTGGCTCAAGGAGGAGCTGCTTGATGTCAAAGCTCTCATGCATGAATCGGCCTTTGCCTTGCTCCCCTCTGCTCCTGCTCCAGATAGGGAGAAACGGGACAGCCAGGCCATTATTGACACGCTACGAGACACATTGGAAGAACGCAATGCTACTGTGGAGTCCCTGCAGAACGCCTTAAACAAGGCAGAGATGCTGTGTTCTACCCTGAAAGTAAGTCCTCAGAGTTGGTGGGAGGTACAGCCACAGCCATGGCTGGTTTGGAACACAGTGATCTACCTGCCCCTGCCTCCCAAGTGCAGACTTAAAGGCGTGCACCACCATGCCCAGCCTGGGCTCACATTTCTGATCATATCTTCTATTTCTGCCTCAACCAATGCCTTTCTTTATATAGTAGTAAAGTGAAGGCATGTCTCTTCTTCCCAAGGTCCTTCCATACCATACCCATCTAGCCCATAAGAAAAGGGGCTATAATGACTATGCTTGTGGATTCTGTATCAGGTAACAAGGCCTTCCCAACATTTCACAGAGGGCCTGCTCAATGGAGACCTGAGTAGGCTGGGCCATGTTTCCAAAAGTGGCTCATACTCCACTGATGAGGCCAGTCTGAAGAATCTTCCATTAGGACTCCAGTCCTTGGCGGGGCTGCTCTCTGGAGCCAGATCAAACAGCATCCTAGGGAGGCACAAAGGCCTTTGAAGTTCGCTGTGCTGAGCTGACCGAGCAGATCAAAGCCTGTAGAGCAAGCAGGCCTAGACCCAGATGAATTTTGTATCAGCCTGGGTTCGTGAGCCTCTTGCTCTCCAAGGGCCATGAGGCGATTGATCTGAACTCACGATTGATATTCTAGCCTTGTAGGCAGGAGCAGCCCTTGCTGGGTGCCATTTGAAAGGGATGGGAGCCATCCTCGTGAACAGACAAGGCCCTAGGATATTCATTTTCTATTCCTGCTCAGAGGCTGAGCTGGATCACATGGCCCAGCCAGTGGGAGGGAACAAACTAGCACCAGGTTGCAGAGCAATCTCTGATGTATCCCCGGGTCAGACATGGAATGCTCTCATGCTGAGGATAGGTCCTGGCTTGGCTCTCCTGTTCTGGCACTTCATGTTTATGTGTCTAGATGAGATATGGGTTTGTACTCTTGACTCCCGCTGTTTGTAAGCATGTACCAGGAGACCAAGCCCATAGAACCTTGGCAGGTCACAGTAGTCCCGAGCCACTATAGAGTGCCTATAGCAAGGCACATCTCCAAGGGTAAGGAAACATCTGCCCTAAAAAGCCTCTTTAGCAAAAAAAGCATAGGCCAAGTGAGGTCTGCGGTTCAAAGCCTCGGTTGGATTCCCAGCGCTTCACACACAGAGAGACATAGACCCACGCACACAGAGCCCACACAGAGACTGGATCAGCATGAGGAGGCCCTCAGGGATTTTATCTCCTGTTATTTATCAGCATCTTCAAGAGATAGGCAAGTATGGAGGTCCACTCCTAAAATTCCAGCACTTGGGAAGAGGAGACAGGAAGATCAGGAGGTCATGGTTATCCTTGGCTACATAGTGAGTTCAAAGCCAACCTGGGGTATATGAAACCCTGTCAAAAACCTAAACCAAACAAAAGATACAGTACAGACAGCTCTCAGTGGCCGTGGTTCTGAGACATGCTGAGAAGGTGTATGGGTGCGCTTGTTCTTCAGAAACAGATGAAATTCCTGGAGCAGCAGCAGGATGAAACCAAGCAAGCTCAGGAGGAGGCCCGCCGACTCAGGAGCAAGATGAGAACCATGGAGCAGTGAGTCTCTAGCTGGCTTCTGTACGGTCCCTTCACAACCAGGGCCAGGAGCAGGGGTGCAGTTCTCAGGACTGCAGCTGAAAATAGGTTTTATTCACCTTTTGACTCAGATTCCCAGGTGCCTATGGCCACAGATTTCCTTTCTTAACCTCTATGGGCCCCTTCCCTTTTTGCAAGTACTCCTGTTACATTTCTTGTCCTGTTGTCTATGTGGCTTGCCATGTTGATAGGTGGCTTGCCATGCCTTTCCCTCCAGGAGTCTCCCTGTATGAAGTCCCTGACCTTGAAGTCTTCTGTCAGCACCTCTTTTTCCTCAGAAGCATCCCTGGAGCTGAGCTCATCTCTGCTGTGGAACCTTTCCTTGGGCACACCCACCTGCTAAAGCATCCTAGCAGCCCAGGCTGTTGCCATAGCAACGGCAGCAAAGGGAGGCAGACTAACCATCAGCCTCCAGATTTCAAATGCCGTGGGCCGGGAATGTTTTTCAGAATTGAGCTCCTACTCCATAGCCAGCGGTCTGAGGTGGAGGAGATGATCCGAGACATGGGTGTGGGACAGTCGGCGGTGGAGCAGCTAGCTGTGTACTGCGTGTCGCTCAAGAAGTACGGAAGTCCAGCCATGCCTCTGCTGTTGTCTTTTGTAATGCAGATACTGTGAAGGAGCAGGTTCTAGAACCATATTGTCTTAGGTGAACTCCAGCTCTTAGGCCACTTCTGAGGCTCCTCTGATCTCCACTTTACTGGACAGAGAGAGATTTGCCCTAGAATTGCTTAGAGAACAGAGTATAGATTCAGTGTTGTTTCTAAGGAGCTCCTGCAGCTCTCAGCAGTGGGTGCCCTCATGAGAGCTGACCCTGCCTGACTTGGGTAGCAAACTCACCATATCCTTCATTAGGGTGGTAACAGGAAGCTGGAGAAAGGAAAGGAACCGCTTGCCTGAAAGGCACAGAGTTCACTGCCTCCATTTGGGGTTGTAGGGAGCCCTCTAGTGAGGCTTGCATACTCCAGGCCCAGTTCCTGCAGGTGACAGAGACCAGTTTTTGTTTCCCTACCTCCTTATACATGCAGGACCTGCCATGGGCCCCTGGAGGGAGGAGGAGCTAATTTGGTAAGGCCTTTGTTAGGTTGGTGCTATGGCTCAGTCATGGCACCGACTATGCCCTCAGGGTGTTCTGTTCTGTCCTCTCTTCTCATGGCCACTTTGCAGAGAGTATGAGAATCTGAAGGAAGCTCGGAAGGCCTCAGGGGAGCTGGCTGATAGGTTGAAGAAGGACTTGGCATCCTCTAGGAGCAAGGTGACTGAATGGGGACAAAGGGAAGGGAGCCAGGTCTCCTGAGCTAGGCCATCCAGCCCCACACCAATGGGCCAGAGAAGATGGACTACAGAAACTGGTTATGCCTTTTACTGTGCATTGTCTCTGACTCTGTGGCTTGTCTACTTGGGAGACCAGTTCATGAAGGGATGTCCCCACCAAACACTCATACCACCTTCTGCTCTTCTTGATTCCTAGATGCATCTTAGCTGGCTTGGAGAGCACAAGCCTCCAGTGTGGTCCTCCAGTGTGGCAGCTCCAGAGGCCTGCTTTGTACCCCATCCCAAAATTGAGGGTTCTTGGGCCAGCTGCTTTTGCCTTCTGTAGGCTGTGATATGTAGAGAGAAGTGCTTGCTCCCAGGCAGCCCTAGATATATGTGCTCAGTTGAGGTCTGGGGTCTCCCCCGTGCCTCCAGTATTTTTTTAGATTAAATCCCAACCATACACTGGGTAGCAGCAGGTAGGGGCAGAACATGCGGCACCATTGGCTTGTCCTTTCTTACAGCTGAAGATGGTCAACACTGAGCTGGATCAGGCCAAGTTAGAACTGAGGTCAGCCCAGAAGGACTTACAGAGTGCTGACAAGGAAATTTCGGTGAGACACCCTGGCCTGATAAGAAATGAGGGGATCTGAGGGGTTGTTGTGTATCTCCAAGAGTAGGGCTGGAAACTTGTGTGGCAGTTGATGGTGCTTCTGGGCTGTCTGTATACTCCTGAGTTGGGGAAGTCGGTCAGCATATGCACCATCACCCTAGTGCATCACCTGGCCCTCAGCATATACGTCCTCAGCAGAGGCCCAGGGCACCATGGATCTGCCTTTGTGATCTTAACTCCAAGGCCCCTAATCACCAGAGTGAGGACTCCACCAAGAGGAGGTTTCAGGCCTGGTGTTGGTGGCCAGTCCTCTCTCTGTTCCCTGTACCCTTCACAGAGGAGTTTGTCCTCAGCACCTCAACCTTTCTTTTACATTCTCTCTCTTTTCTCCAGAGCCTAAGAAAGAAGCTAATGATCCTGCAGGAAACCTTGAGCCTGCCTCCAGTGACCAATGAGACTGTCAGCCGCCTGGTGTTTGAGAGGTTTGTTACCCTTCTGGGATGATTCCGGGATCACAATCTGAGAGAGCCTGCACTCCTGACTTTGGTGGGATAGATGGTGTTTGTGGACCTTCTGGCCAGAGAGCTAACCAGGCTCTAACTGGGAAGCAACTTTGAGAGAAGATGGCATCTGACAAGGAAAGGCAGAGAAAAGCCTTTGAGTAGTCTTTAGACAGGGCAGGAGTGGTGACTGTCTTGGGGTATCCTGGAGTTTCTCACCACATGCATCTGGCTGCCCCATCTCTGAAACATACTGAAAGTGCTCACTCTAAAATAACCTCCTTTCAGCCTTCTGGTGTTGGTGCATGTCTTTAATCCTAGCATTCAGGAGACAGAGGCAGATAGATATATCTATGAATTTGAGACCAGCCTGGTCAACAGAGTATAATAATCCCCTCAGGTTCAGGAGTGTGTGCTTTAAGGCTGCCAGCAGAGGGAGCCAAAAGACCCAAGGATTCATGTCCCTGACAGGAGCAAGCTTTAATCTCTGTGTTTTTCACAGAGATGGGCTAGCTAAGAATATCTTCTGCCTGCTAGAGGACTACAGCAAGGGAGCCAAATTGAAAACTCCTGTCAACAACCAAGAGTTTAACTTAAATCATTTTTCAACGTATTTTGGCAAATCAGTATGCCCTTTCTTCCTGCTGGTGAAATTTACCCATTCACTGCCTTCCAACACTCCACTTTGTTCCTGGGTACTATGCTCCCTGACTCTTCATATCTCAGATCCTGAATACTGTATCTTGGAACATTCATGGAGCAGGCTTAGATTTAAATGGTTTCTTAGGATCCTGCAGTGTCACAGCCAACCATAAGAAAACACTTCTTCCTGCTTCCACATTTGCTTCTGCTCTTTCCTCACTGAAGGCTCTGTTGTGCTTGCCAGCTTCCTCAGCCAGATAGCACATTGTGTGTGTGTGTGTGTGTGTGTGTGTGTGTGTGTGTGTGTGTGTATGAGTTCATGTGTATGTGTATATGTATGTAAGTATGTATGAATAAGTATATTTGTGTAAGAGCGTGTATGTGTGTGTGTATGAATGAGTATGTGTGTGCATGCCTGTGTATGTGTGAATGAATATGTATGGGTGTAAATGCCTGTGTATATGTATGTATGAATGAATATATTTGTGTAAGAGTGTGTCTGTCTATGTGTGTGTGTATATATATATATATGCATGTATGTGTGTATATATATGTGCATATATGTATATGCATGAATGGGTGTGTGTGCGTGTACATGTGTGCGTGTCACAGTACAGAGGTCAGAGCATAACTTTGTGGAGTCATTTCTCTCCTTGTACTTCTACATAGGTTGATGGGATCTAACTGGAGTTGCCAGACTTGTGCAGAAGCGCCCTCACTCTCTGAGCCGTCCTGCCAGCTTTTATTTTTATTCCTTAGCATCTCTCTGCAGAGCCCAAACTACCCACTTGTTGTAGTTTATGATGACCTGAGAACTGTGCGACTGTGGTGGGCACATGGTCTGCCTGTGGTCCAACACTGGGTTGATTTTGTCAACTCAGTAGGCTCTGTCCCCGATTCTTCCTCCCACCACACCCAACCGTCAGCCATGCCTTCTCTGAAGTCCCATGTAACATGAGGGCCTTGTCAAGAGCTTACACGGTTATAGTACGTGCCCTTAGGAAAACGACAATCAGAAACCATATACTGAGCCGGGCGGTGGTGGTGCACGCCTTTAGTCCCAGCACTTGGGAGGCAGAGGCAGGCGGATTTCTGAGTTCGAGGCCATCCTGGTCTGCAGAGTGAGTTCCAGGACAGCCAGGACCATACAGAGAAACCCTGTCTCTAAAAAAAAAAAACAAAAAAACAACAACAAAAAAAAAAACAAAAAAACAAACAAACAAACAAAAAAGAGACCATATACTGTAGAGAAAACCTTAGAGCCCAAGCTGCCGCAGACTGGGGATAGAGAATCATTCTCTAGAATACCCACAGTACCCCAATGGCGCTCCCTCTAGCTTTTATTCTGTGAACCTCAGAGCTTGTTCACACAGTTGCTTTCCGTGTCTGGCTTTTATAGTGAGGAAAACAAGCACATGGGACATCTCAGGTTGCCAGAGAATTTGCATTACCTGCTGTTACTAATTTCCTTGACTACGCAGGCTTTTTTAGATCTATGCTTCTGTCTTAGGTATTGACTGCCAGCTGCAGCCTAGTTTTTATAGGTTAGATGATTAGGCCCAGAGTCCACCAGGTAAGCACCATATTCCCAGATGGGAATGAGCCCACTACGTGCTCAGTAGACTTCATGCCAGTCTTACCTTGGCCCTGAGAGGACAGTTCTGGTCTCTCAAATCAGTAGGGCACTGCATTAGCCAAACCTATGAGTCCAAAGCCGGCTGGGCTGCCTATCAAGTTGTGTACAGGATGACTGATTCCCTGTTTTCACCAGTATCTTTCTAGGCATGAAAACTCGGGTAGTAGGACTGTTGCATTTAGTATTAGCCCTTTTAACTTGGCATAGTCTATTCTGAATTCCAGGTTCTCTCTCCGGGGGCCTCAAGATCTCAGAAACAGGCTGCTGGCTCCAGGGTTGGGGGTGTTTACAATTTTCTCTGATCTATAAGTGCCTCTGTCTTTCTCCCTTGAGAACAGACTTGTTGTTGTATGGTTTGGGGAGATTCTTAAACTTTCCTAATATATATGAGACGTGTAGTCACATTCATGAAACCACTATTAAATCTGAAGGAAGAGAAATCCAGGCAGAGAGGATGGTGAGTTCAAAGTCCCTGGGGCATTGGTAAAGTGGGCTTGGAGGAGAGAGGCAGGTGGCTGGTGGGCCGGATCTCTGCCAGCCTTCATACATCAGCCTTGCAGGTGCAGATTTCATCCTAAAAACAGTAGAAACTGTTGGAAATGTTTCTAGACGATGGCTCTGGGACCTGCTCCATGTTCCTCATTTCATCCTGTCGCCAACTGATTGGTTTCTTGAGCTGCTTTGTGCCTCCCGGCCTGTATTCTGGTGGCTTAACCACTGAACCATCTTTGCAGCCATCATCTTATTTTATTATTTTATCTTTTTGAGGCAAGGTTTTATATAGCCCAGGCTGGTTTCAAACTTGCTATGTAGGTGAGTATGATCTTGAACTTCCTATCTTTCTGGCTCTACATCTTGAGCGCTAAGATTACAGTCATGTATGACCACAGCTGATGTATGCAAAGGTGGGATTGAACTCAGAGCCTCATGCATGCTAGGCTAGCACTATACTACCTGGGCCACATCCCCAGCCATGCTTCTGTTATTTTAGGGCAGCTCCAAGGGATCCTTGACCTTCCCTTCCCTCAGTTTTGCAAAGCTGTACCATAGCCCTTGTCCACTGGGGTGCAGATCAGAGGAAAGAGAACTATAAGGGAAGTCTTAGGAAGACATTTTTCATGGGCCCTAAGGGCTCCTAGAAATCTGGGGAGATCTTCACTTTAGGACAGGACTGATAGGAGCTGAGTTGGTGCAGGATGTGCTGACAACTGTCACACAGGCAACACATCTGCCTAGGGCTTTGCCTCCGCCTTAGAAAGAAGGCTTTGAGTGCCTGGCCTCATTTCCTGAGGCCGCTGACATGAAGCTATGTAAATTGGCCATAGGTGAGTGTCTCAGAGGTGACGGAACCAGAGTGCCTTAAGGCAAGCCTGTACTGTAGTGAAGGAAGCACCACAGAATCCTGGGCGTATGGAGGAGAAGGTACCAAGTCATACATGCGTGTGCGTGTGCGTGTGCGTGTGTGTGTGTGGTTTTGTTTTCTGAGACCGGATCTCTCTGGCTGTCCTGTATAGATCAGGCTGGCCTCGAATTCACAGAGATCTACCCACCTCAGCTGGGATTCAGAGCTGTGTGTTGTGATGCCTGGTTTGGACATATATTCTCTTTTAAGCAGTCTTGATATATAGCTTATGTTACTAAAGTTACTCTTTATTTATTTATTCTATGTATATGAGTACACTTGTAGATGTCTTCAGAAGAGGGCAGAAGAGGGCATCGGATCCCATTACAGATGGTTCTGAGCCACCATATGGTTGCTGGGAATTGAACTCAGGACCTCTGAAAGAGCAGTCAGTGCTCTTAACCACTGAGCCATCTCTCCAGTCCCACTAAAGTTACTTTTGAGAACACTATGTAGTGTCTTCATCATTATCAACTCCTGAAGTACCAGGCACTAGCACACCATGTGCTGTGATAAGTAGCAGCATCTTCCCACCGACATCACTCTGTAGTAACATTTCTGAGTGGCCTGCACTGAGTTCAGAGAAAGTATGTGTGATCAAAGGGAAATATCCTGTTCATTCCTTTGGTTTAAAATTTTTTCCCATTGTAATTATTTTAAGTGTGTGTGAATGTGTTGCATGTTATGCTTGTACAAGTCAGAAGGTAACTTGTGGGAGTCGGTTCTTACCCACCAGTGGGTGCTAGGGATCAAACTCAGGTCACAGCCTTTACCCAGTGAGCCACTTCACCAGCCCCTTTGTGAGTTTGGTTTTGGTTTTGGTTTTACTTTCTTTTTCCAGATTTTTAATGGTCACATGGCTGTGCAAAGGCTGATGCTACTTAACTTACTCTTAAAGATTAGGCCTGCCTCTGGGGTGACCCTGAGTCAGAGGTGGGCATTAGAAGCCCCTGGGGCTTGGGCCACCTCCTCTTCCTCCTCTTCCTCCTCCTCTTCCTCTTCTTCTTCCTCTTCCTCCTCATTATCTTCCTCCTCTTCCTCCTCTTCCTCTTCCTCCTCCTCCTCCTCTTCCTCCTCCTTTTCATCCTCATCATCTTCCTCCTCATCATCTTCCTCCTCTTCCTCCTCTTCCTCTTCCTCCTCTTCCTCCTCTTCTTCCTCTTCCTCTTCTTCCTCTCCCTCCTCCTCTTCCTCCTCTTCTTCTTCCTCCTCTTCTTCCTGCTCTTCCTCTTCCTTCTCCTCCTCCTCTTCTTCCTCCTTCTCCTCTTTCTCCTTTTCCTCCTCCTCTGTTTTTTCAACGTGTGTGTGTGTGTGTGTGTGTGTGTGTGTGTTGGTCTAGGTGCATGTGAACCACAGGATGCATCTGGGAACAACTGAAAGGATTTATTTTTCTCCTTTCACCATGTAGATTCCAAGGATTGAACTCAGGGCTTCAGGCTGAGAAACAATTATCTTACCACCTGAGCCAACTCACTGGGCCAAGCTGAGTTTTCTCTGATACCTAAGGAGCCGTGATTTTTCTGGGTCGTCACTGCAGTCCCAAATAATGAGATTTTCTCTACCTTCAGCCCAGCCCCTGTGGAGATGCTGAACCCGAAGCTTCACCGGCCACCCTTCAGTGATGAGATTGATCTCAATGCTACCTTTGATGTAAATACCCCTCCAGCCCAGACCTCCAGCTCCCAGCACTGCTACCCCAAGAAGCTCTGTCTGGAGAGGGCACAGTGAGTATTGGTCCCTGGAGGTCCCTGTAACCTGAAAGGCCATAGCTAAGTCACCTATGGGTCCTTCCCTGATGGCTCTGAGTGGTTGGTGCAGCTGCTTAGGCTCTGGTTCCAGCCCCACCCCCACCCCACTTGGCTCAAGTGCTCACTCTGAATCCTACTTATTTCTTTAACCCTCATTAGCCTCAAGATGATGTGTTGGGATGTCAGTCTCAGTAGGGGAAGTCTGGACTGGTGGTCAGGAAGGCATCCCAATACTCTGGATGACTGCCCACCAGAGAGTCATGGTATAGGACTCCAAATTTTTCCCATGTGCCTCTGAGGTTCCTACTTAATGCAAGACCATCTCAAACCATGATCCCATAACCCCACCACCCATGGAAACATCCCATTTAGGCAGACAGGAGGAGGACCTCTCGAGCTGTGAGGTGGGACCTGCAGTGGAACAAGCAGGGGGAAGCCATCTCCTTGCCAGGCACACGACTATGCTCCTTCATGTACCTGGGTCTGTGCTACTCCAGTAAAGGAGTTCTTTTTACATTTTTAAAAATTTCATTCATCTGTTTTTGTGTATTGTGGGAATACATATGGCAGTCAGGGACTATTTGTAGGACTTGGTTCTCTCCTTGCACCATGTGGGGACAAAGGATCGAAGTCAGGTTGACAGGCTTGGTAGCAAAGTTTTATGTGCTGAGCCATCTCTCTGGTCCTAAGGAAGACTTAATGTAAGACTTTGGATGTAAGAGAAATAAACTGTTACGTCAGGCAATGACGGTGAAAGGGAAGACAAAGGCAAAGCAGCTGGGCATGACCCCCACTCTGCACACAGCTGGCCTGGTCACACTGAGAAGCCCGAGTCATGAGGCTGCAGCAGAGAGCTCTGGGGTCTGCTCCATCCCCCGGCTTCTTCCTATCGTTCCCCCTTCACCTGTCAGATGAGGCTGTGAATGCTCATCCTTTGTGCGTAGAAAGTTGCCTGCGATCCCTAGAACATGGTGAGGGGCCCAAGAACCTGGGGAGCACTGAAATGAGAGCCCAGACTGAGGCATGGTCCTGTCTACCCAACACAACCCTGGCACTAGGCTTTTCAGACTGTACTTGGGGAGGGACCGCTGAGGTACCTGCCCAGAGCAGAGCCGTGATGGCAACCTGCCACGCAGAGGCTCCTCTGAAGGGCGTGTGCAGAGTCTGCTGGCCATCTTGCTTACTTGCCTTCATGTCTCGTCTCACAGCTCTCCCATGCAGGACATCATCAAGAAGGCACCCAAAGTCTCCAAGCTGGTAAGGGCCCAGTTCCTCAAAAGCATGCAAGCAGTCCCACACCCAGCCCTCACCAGAACTGACATGAAAACCTATCCTTCTAAACTGGCGGTGGTAGTTCATACCTGTAATCCAGGGTTCATGAAGCTAAGGCAGGAGGAGAACTCTGCATAGTGAGTTCCAGGGCATCCCGGACTTTAGTGAGACCATCTCAAAACAAAACAAAGAAAAAGAGAAACTCTCCTTCTGAGAGTACAGACTGTGTTCAGGTTCCTCCCCAGGCCCAGGACTGAGACTCTTCAGAGCCACCCTTAGGCCCTGGTTCATTGTCCCCTGTCTCCTGTTCTTTCTTCATCACTGCCCCGTGCGTGTCCTGTGCTGCTATCTGCCTTGTCAAGTCTGACTTTGGCATTACCCCAACAGGAGTCCCAGCTCTCACTGGGTGGCCAGCGATGTGTAGGAGAGCCAGACGAGGAACTGGCTGGTGCCTTCCCTCTTTTCATCCGGAAGGCTGTCAGGGGTCAGAAACAGCCCAACAGGACCACAGCAGAATCCCGTTGCAGCACAGATGTGGTGAGTGGGGTGGTCAGCCTTTAGTGTGGGGCAAGGTAGTCAGCTCCCTGTCCCTTACTCGGACCCATTCACCTCTTCCCTCTCTCCCTAGGTAAGAATAGGCTTTGATGGGCTTGGAGGACGAACAAAATTTATACAGCCTGTATCCTTTTTCTATGGCCATGGCCTGAGCTGACCTTAGCGACATATACCATGTCCTGATCTGTATCCCCAAGTTTCTTACTTCGAGTGCCTTCAGCCTAAGATGGGCTGAGCTTTCCTGCCCTGTATTCCAGACCCCTCTCCAAGCTTCTTCCTTGACATTGCTTCCAGATGGACACAGCCGTTATCCGACCAATGCCTGTTAAACCCAAGGCCAAGAGTAAACAGAAAGTGAGAATAAAGACTGTGAATTCTGCCTCCCAGCCCAAGCTGGAAACCTTCTTATGTCAGTGAAGAGTGACCAGAGTCATGTCTTCAATTAGTAGGACAAGACCTGGCCAGCCGGAAGTGTTTCGGAAGATGGCTCCTCTTGGACCAGTCCAAGAGAGATGTCCAGAAAACACACTTCCTGTGTTCACTGCGCCCTGCACCACACTGGGAAGTGACATGACCAGTTTACAGTTCCGATCAGCAGATCCTGCTTCTAGCTGCAGGGTTTTGCTTAGAGCTACAACCAGGTGTGGTCAGGCTCCTTCTGTTTTATAGAACAGGGTCACATTGACTCTCAAGTGGATGAAAGTACTGGAGGATTCCTAAGCAGGCTAGCGTCAACTTCTGCCTGCTTCCTCCGGCTTATTGCTTGAAATGGGGAAGGGGGGAGTAGGGAAAGGATGGGGAAGGTTTCTGTGTAAAATAAAAAGGCATATTTTCTTCTAGGTTCTGGCTGTATAAATTTGTACCAAAACCTTAGAAAATTTCTAGGCTTAGACCTAGTAGTTTTATCTCCAGGCATGGCTCTCTCACGGGGCACTGGAAGACGAGCAAGAATGGCATCTCCGCAGTCTAAACTGTAAACAGAGTGGGTGGGTGAGCCCAGTGAGTTTCAGCAAGCCCAACAGATAACCACTGACCAGCTGTTAGCCTCTAGGGCTTGGGTTCAGGACTTTCTCCTAGAGAATATCCCTGTTGGCCACTCACCTGGGTAAGATGGCCTAAGCTTCTCTCTCCCATTATTGGACAGGAGCTCACCCGTTTCTTTCTCACACCACCTGCCTCATGCTGAAGGCATCCAACCACTTGCCAGGAAATGGAGAGGAGCTGAAAGTATCAGGATGGAGATGATAGCCTTGGTTGTGTGATGCTTAGCTTTGATTGACAGCTCGACAGGAGCTAGAGTCGCGTGGAAAGGGCTCCTCAGTGAGGTCTAGATTAGGTTGGCCTGTGGGCATGTCTCTGAAGGGTTATCTTGATTGTGCCTACTATAAGTTGGCATCGTTCCTTCCCTAGGTGGAGCATCCTGAGCTATTGAAAGAGCAAAGTGAGCTGAGCACAAGAACACAGGCACTCTTGTCTGCTCCTGAGTGGGACCTGCCACTCCACCCTCTGCCTAGACTTCCCTGCAGCGAGTCTGTAACCTGAAGGCTAAAGTAAAAACTTTCTCCCCTAAGTTGCTTTGGCAGAGTATTTTATCACAGCAACAGGAGCGTAACTTAGACAGTTATGGGTGTTGAACCCATTTGGGGATGACAGGAGCCAAAGAGGTTTAGTGAGGGGAGTTGCACCATCTGGTTGGAAACCTAGAGGTTGGCTGTTAGCACATGCAGGATGGGCTTAAGTGAATTATCCTCAGTATTATCTGTACAGTGGGCGACAGCAGCAACACCTGCTGTAAGTCAGGCTGTAGGTGAGAAACTCAAGACAAAAATGAAGCAAGCAAGTTAGAGAGTGGGTCTCTGATTCCACTTACAGTGTCTAGAACAGGTAAACCTGTAGAGGCAGATATAGGAGTGGCTAGCGAGTGGGTCTCTGATTCCACTTACAGTGTCTAGAACAGGTAAGCCTGTAGAGGCAGATACAGAAGTGGGGACTGGAGTTACTGCCTACTGCTGACAGTTTCTGTGATAAAAGGGATTTAGAAATATGGTTGCTCCTTCTCCCTGATAAGAGTATGACCCGTAAAGGTACACAAAAAGATGTGTCTGTAGATGAGAAAACCTAGTATTTTGTGTGTGTGATGGGTGGAAGGAAGTTGAGGTGGACTCATTGTGAAGCTCTGACTGGAACTCCTGGAGACCCACCTGCCTCAGCCTCCCAAATGCATGCACCACAACACCCAGGGACTTCAGTTTTTAGAGGTGAACTTTTCCATTTGTCTCAGTTATTTCATCACAGTGCCAGAAAGCTGAATAACATCAGGTTACAGAAGGGACTACCTCCAGAGGAATGAATATGGAAACTGGAAAACTGCCTCCCAGAGGGATGGATGTGGTCACTGGAGGACTGCCTCCAGAAGGGATGAACATAGTCCAAGGATTCCCTTGAAGATAAGTTGTTATAAAAAGAGCAAGACTCACCAGGCAGTGGTGGCGCACGCCTTTGATCCCAGCACTTGGGAGGCAGAGGCAGGCGGATTTCTGAGTTCGAGGCCAGCCTGGTCTATAGAGTGAGTTCCAGGACAGCCAGTCTGCATAGCAAGTTCCAGGCCAGAGCCAGGGCTACATGATGAGACTTTTAAAAAGACAAAACAAACAAAAAGAATAACTCAGCTGGCTGGTGATGCTACATGTCTTTAATCCCAGCACTCAGAGGCAAAGGCAGGGGAATGCCTTCCCTGCTTGGTTTACAAAGAGAAACCTTGTCTTGAAAAACAAAAACAAAACAATAGCAAAATGGATCCAGTGCTACTGGTGCCTTCGAGCCTGTTGTGACAGCTAACCACTTTCTTACTGGAACTGAACCCACTCCACAGGAGGGGATTCCTGTCTGGTATTATAAACCTGATCAAACCCAATGGTTTGATAGATCATAGGCCCTCATGGGAAAGCAACAGTTATTTTGCAAAATAAACAGGATGCATCCATTTCACTGCCTTTCAATAGTCACGGTAAGGACCATAGAGCAGGGCCGCTGTCGGCTTTTATCAGAGAAGCTTCTTTTTGTAGTGGGCAGTGGTGCCTGGAGGGTCGCATAACTGGTCAGTGTGTGGAGAAGTGACTTGAATGTTCAGCCCTAAGAGAAGCATCTCTGTCAGCCCTATGCAAGGCTCAGGGAATGTTGAGGAAAACAGGATGCAGCAGCATTAGAAACAGAAGATGGAGTCTTTGCAGAACACGATCTTCCCAGTATAACACATGGCTGTTAGACTCTTGAACTCACAGTAGTTGTGACCTGTGCAAGATCTATACAAAATTGGGCTTGTGAGCATCCAATCATAGGAGGAGCGGGGAACTCAGGAGGCCTTACCCCTCCAGGAGGGCGAGACATTTTCTTTAGTTCTATAGCCACTGATAAGATGCCCATGGTGTTCATAAATAACCTCTCGCCCACCCTCCTGTATGAAACTTCTACAAAACTCACGGAGTCACCAAGAGGAACAGCAAGAGTTGGAGGGGGGATAGAGAAGCTAATGGGTTAATACAATCAAATGCGCACGTATGAAAGTACCGTCATGAAGCACATTATTATGTGTAATTAATACAGGCTGATGGAGAACACACACACAAATACGAACGGTACACAGCAACACCCTGTGTTGTTTATTCTCACAACTTATTGTGAGCCTACAGTTATTTCAAAACAAAAGTTTAAAAGATATATAAGACCCATGTCTTTCTTTTGTGGCTACCCTGAGCTTCTCATTTTTCAGGTCTGACTCGGAGAGTCGCTGGCCTCTTGTAACACTGGAACTTATCCAAGGTGATAAACCCTAGTTGGCCTGCAGAGGGCTGGCATCTGTTCTCATTCATTGAAATAACCAGGACCCAACTCAGTCTAGTTTCACTTTTGGTTTCCTGAAATTATAGAGGAACCAGAAAGAACTGTAACCAGCAGCAACCAGAGTTTTGGTGCCTGTTTGCATCAGCTCCAAGCCTTGTTTTCCTTCCCCTCTGTGAGCATTACAGCCTCCTCTCCAGCCCAACGACTGAGGATGGATAAGGAGCTATACTCGAGGCAGCTGTGAGTCTCAAGGTGGGATAACAAAGTCAGGTGGCTTCCAGACCTTTGGTCCCCAGATACCACCTCCTTCTTCTTAACCACAGATATGTACTGGGCCTTCATGCTATGCAGAGGATCCAGGAAGCCAAAGTCTTGCTATGTGGCCTACAAGGCCTGGGAGCCGAGATGGCCAAGAACCTGGTCCTTACGGGCGTGGGCAGCCTCACCCTGCATGATCCCCATCCCACCTGCTGGGCCGACCTGGCTGCTCAGGTAAGAGTTCTTGGGGTCTCTATGCTGCTTCCCAGAGCAGGGGCTAAAGGGGAGTCTCTTTGTTCAAGCTGCACTGAGCCGTCCTTAGTTTTTTCTCTCAGAAGAGAGCTTAGGAAGGAGCAGGGCTGAGGCCTCTCAAGCACAATTGGCTCAGCTCAATGAAGCTGTCAAGATCTCTGTCCACAATGGCGACATCACCGAGGACCTACTTCGGGGCTTTCAGGTGCTTACCCCTCTTTGCCTGTTAGCCCAATAGCTCCCTCCTGCCCTTAATGGCAGAGAAAGTGGCGAGTGATTCCAAGCCTACTGATAACTAACGGTGTCCATCTAGGTAGTGGTGCTGACTGACTCCAAGCTAGAGGACCAGCTGAAGGTGGGGACCTTTTGCCACAAGCATGGAGTCTACTTCCTGATGGCTGAAACCCGAGGCCTTGTGGGGTGAGGAGACTACCTGTATACCCCATCACATCACTGCCAACAATTGGTCCCAATGCTTTGCCCAGTTCTAAGCTTGCCCCTCTCTTCCCCAACTCAGCCTCAAGCCTAGTCAAGGATCCTCTCAGTTCTGGACTACAGTCTTGCCCTTATTTCTCCACCTCTGCATGCAGATCTGCTCTAGTATTCCCTACATGCCCAAATCAAAATCTCCTATGATTGTCTGCCCTCTGGGCCTGTCCTAATGTCCCCTACTCACAACTGATGGGCTTCCTCAGTAACTTCCGCCAACCATACTAGGCGGTTATTCTGTGACTTGGGTGAGGACTTTACTGTTGTGGACCCTACTGAGGCAGAGCCTATGACAGCTGCCATCCAGGACATCTCTCAGGTGGGTGCTAAGATGTCAAGGTTTCCCTGGTATCCAGAGAAAGGTACTGGGGCCTGTGGGAGGTATGTATAGGCACTCTGAAGACGAGCCACCTCTCACTCAGGGCTCCCCCGGCATTGTCACCCTGAGAGAAGGCACCAAAAGACATTCCTTCTATGATGGAGACTTGGTGATTTTCTCAGACATCGAAGGCATGGTTGAACTCAACAGTGATTCTCCACAGCCTATCCGTGTGCAGAGTAAGCCAACCCTACTCCAACCACTGCCTCAGCTATGTGGAAACAACTTATGTTTAGGGGGTCATAATTTAGTAGCATGGCTCTCTCACAGAAGATGGGACCTTGGAGATTGGAGATACAACAACTTTTTCCCGTTACTTGAGAGGTGGGGTTGTCACTGAAGTCAAGAGACCCAGGACTGTGAGGCATGTAAGTACAAGTACATCTGAGGTGGGAGCACCTGGTTACATGAAGGGGTGTGTGGTGTCCTAGACCTAACCCTGGGCCAAACAACCTTGCCCTCCTACAGAAGCCCCTGGACATAGCTCTGCTTCAGCCCCATGTGGTGACTCAGAATACTCAGGAAGAACAACGTGCCCACTGCCTTCATCAGGCCTTCCGTGCACTGCACATGTTCCAGCAACTTCATGGCCGACTACCCAAGCCCTGGGATCCTGTGAGTGGCCCCACACTGCATAATACACAGCCTCTGCCTCACTGGGTCTCACCTTTCAGTTCTCACCCCACTGGAGGCTGTGTCCATAGAAGTACCAGGCCTACAGCCTGGAGAGGCCTGCTTGTTCCATCCTTAAGCCATCACAAGCAGGTTGGAAGCTGTGCTCATTTGGGGATACCTTCAGTGCCTCTGGCTAGTACTGGCCATCCTTTGGTAGCACTCTCAGCCTAGCAGCAATGCCAGGCTTTCCCACTTAGGAATCTGCTGCTTCTGTGGAACAGGGCACATGGGTACCTAAAGGCTTTGAGTGGGAGGTTAGAATTCAAGCTGGGGCTACTAGACCCACATATGCTATGCCTGAGTGCCATCCCACAGGATGATGCAGAGACCGTGGTGGGACTAGCCCAGGACCTAGAGCCACTAAAAGGGACAAAAGAAGAGTCACTGGATGGGGGTCTACTCCGAACAATTGCCCTGAGTAGTGCCGGTAGCTTAAGCCCCATGGCAGCTATTCTGGGAGGAGTAGCTGCCCAGGAAGTCCTGAAGGTAGGCACATGTGGGGAAAGGGAGGGATTGGGAAAGTGGGCAGGCCAGTGTATGTACCAGGGGGCATCCATATCCAGCAGCATCCCTGGAGCATGTTACCAACCCAGTTGTATCCCTCAGAAGGGATCCAAGGGGAGTAGGAATTAGGAGTCGGCAGAGGCCCTCAGAGTGATATACCCACCTCTAGGCAATCTCCAAGAAGTTCATGCCCCTGGACCAATGGCTGTACTTTGATGCCCTTGAATGTCTTCCAGAAGATGAGAAGCTACTTCCCAGTCCTGAAGACTGTCATCCAGTGAGAACTGGGGGTGAAAGCCTTGTGCATAATTAGAGTTAGGAAGGGCAATGGTGGTGCATGCCTTTAATCCCAGCACTTAGGAGGCAGAGGCAGGTGGATTTCTGAGTTCGAGGCTGGCCTGGTCTACACAGTGAGTTCTAGGACAGCCAGGGCTATAGAGAGAACCCTTGTCTTGAAAAACCGAAAAAAAAAAATTAGAGTTAGAGAAGAACCCAGAAAAATGCCACTGAGGTCCAGATTAAACAACTCTGGGTTAAACACACAGCACAGGCTGTGTCAGTCATCAATGGGTATTATCTATGTTCCCTAGAGAAACTGCAGATACGATGGGCAAATCGCTGTGTTTGGGACTGGTCTTCAGGAGAAATTGAGCTACCAACACTACCTCTTGGTGAGCTGAGGGATGCTAGTGGGGATGTCTTTGGGAAATCCATGCCATGTGCTAAGACTGTTCCTGCCAACAGGTGGGTGCTGGTGCCATTGGCTGTGAGATGCTCAAAGGCTTTGCTCTAGTGGGCCTGGGAGTTAGGGCTAATGGAGGTGTGACTGTTGCTGACATGGACCACATAGAATGCTCCAACCTCAGCAGGCAGTTCCTCTTCAGGCCCGAGGACATTGGCGTGAGTGCTGGCCCCTCTTACATCCTTGTGGCTCAGGTTGCTCTCTCCTAATGTGTCTTTTTCCTCTCTTCCCAGAGGCCCAAGGCAGAGGTGGCCTCAGTGGCAGCCTGTCGTCTAAACCCACAGCTACAAGTGACTCCGTATACCTACCCACTGGATCCCACCACAGAGGATATCTATGATGACAGCTTCTTCTCCAGGGTGGATGGTGTTGTTGCTGCTTTGGACAGCTTCCAGGCCCGTGAGTGCCTCACTCAGAGCTGAGCCCCTTGCCCAAGCCTCTGGCAGCCTCACTCCACACCCTCTGCCCTTTTGCCAGGGCACTATGTTGCTGCTCGATGCACCCACTATCTGAAACCACTGCTGGAGGCAGGCACCCAGGGGACTCTGGGGAGTGCTTCAGTGTTTGTGCCACATGTGACCGAATCCTACAAAGGTCCTGCCTCAGCCTCAGCTTCCCAGGGTGATGACACTTCCTACCCCGTGTGTACCCTGCGGCACTTCCCCAGCACAGTGGAGCATAGCCTGCAGGTAAGTACATTGTACCCTCCCCATCTCAAGCCTCAGCTGCAGCTCTGTTCCTCATCTAATACTTTATCATCCTTCCACCCCCCACTCCCTGCCACAGTGGGCCCAGGATGAATTTGAGGGGCTCTTCAGACTATCTGCCGAGAACATCAACTGCCACCAACAGTAAGGCCAACAGCAGAGGTAGGAGTCCAGGACTCCAGACACAGAGTTCAGCCTCAAACTTCCTCTTCTCTCTGCAGGACGTTGGGCGTGGATAGGACAAGAACATTGGCCTTACTGCAACAAGTGATGGGTGTCCTAAGAATGCGCCCACAGAACTGGCGAGACTGTGTGGTGTGGGCTCTTGGCCACTGGCAGTTGTGCTTCCATGATAGCATCGTGGAGCTGCTAAGACACTTCCCATCTGATAAAGTAGGTAGTCAGAGGCGGGGCAGCTGCTGGCTCCAGGAGACCAGACAGCTCAACAACATCCTTTATTTCCTTAGGTGCTTGAGGATGGAACTCTGTTCTGGTCAGGATCCAAAACTTGTCCACATCCCTTGCAATTTGACCCCAACCAAGTAAGTAGAGTCGTTAGACCTGAGTACCCTAAGGACAGACACCACCTCTGCAGTCTGCAGAGAAGCACAGATGCTAAAAGAGAGCTATGCTTGTGCAAATTCAAGTGTCTGTCCTTGGGAGAGGCAGGCATTCAAACGGATCCACCAAAGGGCAACGTATCCCCTCCCATGTACCCATGGTTCTGCTCTCTGCCTGGCTGCAGGACATGCATTTCCTCTATGTACTGGCAGCTGCCAACCTGTATGCATGGATGCATGGGCTGCCTGGCTCACAAAGTCAGACTGACCTCAGGGAACTGCTGAAGCTGCTGCTAGAGCCTGGTTCCATGCCCCAGAACCTCTTCTCTGCTGAGTTTGGTGAGGCCCCAGTGTTGTATAGCTATGCTTGGCCCTTCCCACCACTGGTCTTCAGCCTGTGCTTAGAAGGAAGATGGGGCCTAAAAGCCAGACAGCCAATTTACTTCCTTTTCCTCATTCCTCTTTGGTTTTGTTTGTATGCTCATTTAATTCTTATTTCGTATATATGAGTTTTTTACCTACATGTATATCTATATACCCTGGGTGTGCCTGGTGCTCACAGAAGCCAGAAGAGGGCACCGATCCCCTGAAACAGGAGTTACTGACAGTTATGGGTTACCATGTAAGCACTGGGAATTGAACCAGAGTCCTTTAGCAACAAGTGCTTGTAACTGCTAAGCCATCTCTTCAGCCCTTTTCTGGGCCTCTTATTTTGTTGTTTAGTTTATTTCCATCCTCTGGTCCCTCAGCAGGTCCTCTCTCTGCTGCCTAAAACATATCCCAGTTCTCTTGAGAGATTTGAAAAAAAAAAAATTCTGAGGAGTGCTTAGCTATGTTCTGGGGTGAGGACAGAGCCACATGGGTAACCACAGGGGAAAAGTGGGGCTGTAAGGGAGTAGATGTCAGTATCAACCAAGAGAGTCCTTGCTTAGATCAAGAGGCGGAGAGTGGTGGGTTTGGCAGAGCCTAAGAACGGACACGAGGTTCTAGAGTACAGGAAATGAGTTAAGGACTGAGCCCCGTGCCCTGCTCCCTGACAGGCCAGGAACCATCGAAGGAACTGAAGGAAACCCTGGACAACTGGAGCAAGGGGCCCCCACTGAAGCCTGTGCTGTTTGGGAAGGTGGGGTCCCAAGACAGGGTGAAGAACTGGGCTCAGGGGTGGTAAGGAAGCAGGGCAGCTTGAAAACCTGGGTTTCCTCCTGTCAAGGCTGTGGAAGCAGCTCGCCTCCCTTGCAGCTTGGCTGCACTGAGGCGAAGGAGGGAGATGGTGGATACCCAACCACAAAACTGTACAGAGACCTACAGGTGGCCATGCTGAGGGATGCAGTGTTGACACTCCTGTGATCTGGGCCTGGCAGGGTGATGACAGCAACTTCCATATGGACTTTGTGGTAGCAGCGACACACCTGCGGTGCCAGAACTATGGGATCCTACCAGTTAACCATGCTCGGGTAACTTCACCCCTTTGGGGCTCAGGCCTAGACGTGAGAGCCAAATCTTATCCCTGAACCTTGAGCCCAAATCAAATGCTCTGTCCTTGACAGATCAAGCAAATCATGGGCCGGATTATCCCAGCCATTGCCACCAGTACATCAGTTGTGGCAGGCTTATTGGGTCTGGAGCTGTATAAGGTGGTAAGTGGGCCAAGGCCCTGTGGTACCTTTCGTCACAGCTATCTGCACCTGGCTGAAAACCACTTCATACGCTCGGCGCCGTCTGCCCCAGCTATCCAGTCGGTGAGCCTCTGATGCCCCTGTTCCCATTAGGCCTGAATTTTCCCTCTACTCACCCAAGCAGTCCTCTCTTTAGCTGTGGATTCTTTCCAGGCCCCAGACTATGGGGGAGTCCTCTAGACTCCATCCAGCCCCCTTCCTGCTATGAAGCTAGGCTGGGACCTGTCAGACACAGGAAACGGCCATCAGCCATACTCCCCAACCCCCCTGCAGTCCAGAGTCTGGGGGAGCTGCAGCTTTAACTCATTAGTGGAGTCAGACATCCCCCATGGTCCCCTCCTTCTCTGTAATATCCTGGTGGGAAGGAGGAGGGAGGGGCAACCATAGACTCAGCCCCAGAAAGAACCTAGCTTCCTTTTGTAGAGCCCTGTTCTGTTCACCTCTAGCCAAGTTAAAGGGCACCAGGCTTGCTATCAGGAGTGTGGGTCTCAACCCTATGGGACAGAATGTTTATATTACTACATATGAGTGTGCCAAGGTCTGTGCATCCCTGGTGTGTCAACATGAAGGGATCAAGCTTGCACATCTGTGTGCCAGATGGACGAGCAGGGATCTTCTTCAATGTGAATATGTGCGTGTGGGTGCATACGTGGGTGCTGTTGGTTGTGTGTGTGTGTGTGTGTGTGTGTGTGTGTGTGTGTGTGTGTGTGTAGGGGGTGTTCCTATAAAGGCAGGATGGCAATGCCTCCAACTGTGTGCCCAGGCTCTGCCCCAGTTGGCATTTCCCTGAGGCAGAGGAAAGAAGACAGAATAAATGCCCTCACTAGGAGAGAGGACAGAGGTCACGAGCTAGCCTAGGGTCCCTCTGGACAAGCACACAGAATGCTTTTGTGAGGTGCCCCACTGTTAACCAGCACAGAGACTGCCTTTGTCCATTGAATGGGGGTGGGTAAGAGTCCCCATCGTTCCTCTAGCCTAGTCTCAGCTCGACCCCAGTATGTTTTCTGATGATTGGGAGGGCCCCTTTGTCCTGGACTCTGGATGGCTGCAACATCATCAGCCCTCAGCTATAGGTACCAAAACTCTTGACCTGGGAAGAAGACGGGACAAGAATAAAAGCTTCTATAGACTGTATCCCTGTTAGTAGGACCCTCTGAGTCAACAGCGTTCCATTGTTACCATGCCTTTGGTTTCTGCATGCCCACGAGCAGTCCGAAGCCCTTTATGTAAGAACTGCAGAGCAGCATGAGCTGGATCTCCCAGCTCCTAGCCTCCCCTTAGAGGAACAAGCAGCTTTATCAGAGACGACAGCAACCCAGCTCCAGCTTCCTCAGGAAGCAGCCCCAGCCTCCCCCCAATCCCCTCCAGCTGGCCTGTGCGATGGACTGGACGTCTGTTTCCCCATACAGGGCCCCATAGCTCCATTTCCTGTGCTGGCCCCAGCCTGGGCTGGGAGGGGGCTGAGACTCCGGGCCTAGATCCCACCTTCCACCCCCCACCCCCCAGCTGCAGCTTCCTGCCTCTAGAACTGCTCCTCCTCTAGGAAATGCTGCTAGTTAACTGGGCCAGGGGTTGTAGGTTTGTGTGAGAAATCTCTAAATCTCCCTCACCTGTAGTTCCAGCACCTAAAATGGACCTGCTGGGAACGCCTGAAGGTGCATGCTGGACAGCCTGAGAGGACACTGGAGTCACTGCTGGCCCATCTCCAGGTATGCCCTGTCTCCACTCAGTCCCCGGCCCAGCCCAGCCCGGCTCGGTGCGTATCTGATGTATATCTTCTAGGAAGAATATGGACTGAAGGTGGAGATGCTGCTCCATGACCAGGCTCTGCTCTATTCTTCAGGATGGCCATTTGAAAAGCGGGCACAGCACCTGTGCCTCAGGTGAGCCGGTGGTAGCCAGGCTCTATCATGTCCCTGGATGTTGAATGTGGGTGACAAGGTCGTTTTTTCTCAACCCCATTTTAGGCCCCTCACACCTTCTGGAAGCATTCTTCCACCAAATGGAGCCAACAAATGGGCCTGGGGTGGAGCTAAGAGCCTGAGGAAGGGGATTTCAGTAGCTGTCTGCTTGGCCAACCCCCTTGGCTCCCCATACCCTGCCCAGCCCCCACCTCCCTTCACAGCCTACTCTCAAGGGACACACAGCTTCCTGCCTCTTGCCTGCCCCACCAGCTGCTCCTAAAATAGTTTCAGATGTTTCCTGCCTTGAGCAGCTCCTGCTCCTGGTTGGGGCTCTTGAGGGCTCACCAGCACCCTCTCATCCACACTAGGTTGCCCTCTGTCGGCCTTGGCTCACCTACTACAAAATCTCCCCTAACCCCCCTCCCATACCAGGGTGACAGAACTGGTTCATCAGGTGACCGGCTGGAAGCCCAAGCCTGGGCTGAGGGTTCTGGTGTTGGAGTTGAGCTGTGAGGGCGAGGAGGACGAAATGGTTTTCCCACCTCTGCATTATGAGCTGTGACGAGGTAGCCACCACGCCACCACTTGGCCATAACGAACTCTGCATAAAATTCCCGAATCTTCAGCCCACAGCAGATACTTCAACAATAAAAATTTGTTGAAGGAAGACACAAGTGGATTGGATGGTAGAAAATGACTGGTAAGGTACACAGGAGTGATATAGGTAAGACAGGAACCCTAGAAAAGGAGAGGGAAGATTCTAGACTGGCCTGTCTTGGTTGTGCTCCACAGGGCTGGGGTCACTTCCTGAAGCATCAGGAGTATGGAACCAGCAGTTTAAAAAGAAAAAAAAAAGGCTTTATTGTCCCTAGCTGGAGGGCAGGGTCAGAGGTAGCTGACATCATTGTAGATAATAGGTTGGCGGCTTCGAGAGTTCATGAGGGCTGCAAATCGTGAGATGTCTGCAGGCAGGTCAGGTTCTGGGCGAGGTGGGCATGACAGCCGCTTGCCTGCCATAGCTGTCCTTCGAGCCCTGGCCAGCCTACGCCGTAGCTGCTCAGAGAGACCAAGCAGGAACTGAGGGGGTCGAGCCCGGGTACGAGGTACATCTCCATCACTCCCCTCACTGGTTGCTTCAGGTAACTCCATCCAGTTGTGAACTAAATCAGCAAAACAGTTATCCCCTAGTACCAGGGGCTGCCGACTGCGGCCCCTGTTCAGCAGGGCTGCCGTCCAGTCCTCTGCTTCCAATCCCTGCCAATGTTCCAGGCAAGCATCCGGAGTGGACTTGGGTCTTGGACGGTGGGCAGGAGGGATGTTGGTCACAGCTACCCTACTGCGCATGGGGATGTCACTGACTGAGAAACGCTGGCTATGAGGTGGACGTTCTCGGGGTGCTTGGCGCTGGGGTACAGACAGCTCTTCCTCTCGCCATGTACTGCCTGACACCTCTGAGAAGCCAGAGTCCCAATCCAGGGCATGTTCCCTAGGACATCCCAAGGGTGCACCCCTGTCTTCTGCTACCAAGCCTTCCTCCTCTTCCTCTTCTACACAGCAGACAGAATCCTCTTCCAAAACGTCGGAGGCCCTGAACTGGCGCTTGGGCTGTATATTTTGATCAGTTTTGGGTTTTGGTTGCAGTGGGCCAGACATTGGAGGTGAGCCTGTGTCCCGAGCACACAACTGGAGAGAAAGAAAGGGCTAAATTTGGACAGGGATTTCATAGTTCCTGACCCCTTAGTGTCTGACCAAACCAGCCCTGAGAACGGAGGATTCAGAAGGACTTAAAAAGCCTCTGGGCAGCAAGGCGGAACTGTAAGCACAGGGCCCACATGGGGGCACTGGCACTGGAGGCTCATGTGGCTCCCATCCGCAGAGCTGGTGGCAGTCCGGCAGGCTGCAGCACGCAGGGCCGGGCAAGTCAGCACGCGCCACCAGGGCGGGCAGGCAGAGTAGAGGAAGGAGGTACAGGCCAGCCCGTGGTAGGGGATGTCCACAGCAGCACAGCACTTCTTCAGGCCCTGGGTGCTCCCTGTCGGTCCCCAAAAGAAACTTCTTTCCCCAACTCTCCTTCCCCCAACCCCCGCCGCCAGCACAGCCAGCTGGGCGCCTGTTACCTGATGCCCAGAACAGTTCCCAACCGTCAGAAACCCGAAGCGGGCCATCTGGGCCATCTGTAGCGCACTACCCTGCCCCCATCCTGACTCTGATGGGCACCCGGAGTCCACCCCGTTGTCGTTTGTTGTTCCAGCCAGGCGGCAGCCACGCACCCCACACACATCTTCACAACCACACCCACTCCAAAGACTCACCAGTTCCCAGCGGAGCTGGCTCAAGAAGCTGTCAAACCGAGCGCTGTGCATGTTGGTGCTGGTACTGTACTCTCTCCAGGTCGGCCGGCTCACCCGCCGATCACCCGCGGGAGCCGCTCAGAGTGGGCCGGGTCGGCCCGCCAGTGGCGTCCTCACCCTTGCCTTACTCTAAGGCTCCTTGCTCTCGGTAGCTCCCGCCGCTGCCGCCCCAACATCTGGCAGCCGTGCCCCGCCCCGCCCCGGCGCCCTAGCCAATGGAGGCGGGGCGGGCTGAAGTTGTCCTGCCCCTTTCCGCCCCGCCCTCCAGCCCGGAGCTGCTGGTGGAGCCCGGCTGTAGTAGCACGGGAGACCAGAGTGTCGCTCAGAACCTCTTCATGTCTCAAAAAGTTTAGTTAACCCTGCTGTAACGCAGTTCGGACACAACCCCATCCCGCCCCCACGCGTTCATCACGTGACCTCACGGTTTCAATTTGTTCCCTGGTGAAATAGCGGTTTCTTGTACTGGGGCCCGATGCGACGCCCATGTGTGGGCATTGTGCCCTATTTTCTGATTTGACAATATTGTGACCCACTCGGGGTCTGTCCAGGCTGGCTTTAACCATCCCTGGAAATGATAGGACCAAGATTCCTTCTGCCCAGTGAATACTCAGCAAAGAGCCTTAAGACAGAGAGTAAGGAAAGGGCCATGGCAAAATCCACTCCAGCATCCCTCCGGCTTGATCTGAGCCAAGATAGGCTGGACCGCCCTCTAGTGGGGATCGCACGGCTATGGTCTGCATCCTCACTCGGCACCAGTGACCAATAGATTGCATGCAGGAATGGAAAAGGAAAACTGCTCTTTCCCCCGGAGGTCACTTCATAATCAGAGGTACAGTCTAAGTAGAGACAGACTGGATCTATCCACAGACAAAAAAAATATAGGAGGATGAGGGAAGTGAGTTCAATTAAGGGATAGGACTCTTAAAAAGATATGGCTGATAACGGGTCAATCCATTTGAGTCCAGTGAGGAAGGGCATTTTAGGTGAAAGGGTTTGCCAATGTAAAAAACATTGAGGGACAGGGGCTAGGCAGACCAAATGAAAGGAAAACAGAGATGTGTGTGATGGATGGGGCGGAGGTCTGTGGATAGAGAGAAGTCATCAAAACCAAGCCTCCAGACTTACGGGAGTCTCTGGGTTTTGTTTTTGGTTCCATAACGAGCATGGAGCTTTTTTTTTCAGGGAATGACTAGGACTGTTTTCTGTGAGATACAGTTGTTTTGGGAGAACAACTCTGCAATCGAAGGAGGTTCTGGCCTTTATCCCAGGCAAGGGTGTGTGTCTGAATGCCTGATTCTGAACCCAGAGGGTAAACAGAAGCATCATTCTAGGCTCCAGAATCTAGAGCTAAGATCTAGCCTGACATAGATGCCTGTAGGCGAAGCATGGCCTCCAAGTTTCCAGTGTGAACAGCTGGTTGGATGGCACTGCCATTAAAAACACCCAGTAGAAAGAAACCTCTGCTTCCCCTTCCCATAGATCTTGCTGCTGGTCACGATGGTGACAAAGACTGAAGAGTACACCAAAGCTGGCCTCATAGCCGTGTAGTCTTGTATAGAGCATGTGGGCCAGATCCAAATAGGCCTGAACCCTCTGTAAAACTGGGATAATCTGTGAATTAAAGAGAAGCATGGAGAGCTAGCTCTGCACCGTTGCAGAAATTGCTGTCTAAATACTTTGGGGGAGTCTTTATCCCTTGAGTTATGCCTCATTGGTTTTAGTTTGTTTGTTTTAAGGGCTATGTAACCAATGAAGGGACTCTTATCTATGACCTAGTCTGCAGTCGGAGAAACATCACTGGAAGGAAGGGGCAGGCAAAGGATAGCTCTGAAGGCAGAATCTTTTGTCTGGATGCTGACGATTTACACACATGTAACTAGACAACGTTCTTATTTTTCACTTGTTTGTTCTGTTTTTCTTCCTTTTTTTTTTTTTTTCAAGACAGGATTTCTCTATGTAGCAACCCTGGCTGTCCCGGAGCTCACTCTGTAGACAAGGCTGGCCTTGAACTCACAGAGAGCCACCTGCCTCTGGCATTAAAGGTGTGCACCACCACCGTCCAGCTAGATTGTTTTCAATCTAGTAAAAACTGGCAAGGGAGGCTGGATAGATGACTCAGTAGTTAAGAACACTGGCTGTCCTTATAGAGGAAACTGGTTTGATTCTCAGTTACTCATATGGCAGGCAGCACATAACTTTCTGTAACTTTAGTTCCAGAGGATCCCCCATCCTTTTCTGGTCCCTATAGGTACTGCACACATGTGGTACACATGCAAATACCAGGCAAGACACTCAAATACTTAAAACAAAATAAAATAAAATAAAATTATGAGCTGGGCTCTCACTCTCTTACTCTTAATCTCTTACTCTCTCTCTAATCTTTTGCTCTCTTGCCTCTAGCTTCTTTGTTCCCTCTCCACCCCTTCTCTTCCTCTCTCTCCATGTGGTCATGGCTGGCCTCTACTTCTCCCTCTGTCTTCTTTTTCTCTTCTTCTTCCATCTTCTTCCCCCCACCTTTGCCTTATCTCCTGAAAAACCTTCCCCCTAACTCCCCCGGAACCCTGTGGCCTGGAGTGGTCTGTTTGCTGCGGTCTGGCGTCTAATAACAACTAACAGTGCTTAATTCCATGAGAACAGGAGTTAAGAATGTGAGCTCTCACTGGGCGGTGGTGGCACACGCCTTTGATCCCAGCACTTGGGAGGCAGAGGCAGAGGCAGAGGCAGGCGGATTTCTGAGTTCGAGGCCAGCCTGGTCTACAGAGTGAGTTCCAGGACAGCCAGGGCTACACAGAGAAACCTTGTCTCGAAAAACAAAAAAAAAAAAAAAAAAAACAAAAAAAAAAAAACCAAAAAAACAAAGAAAAAAAAAAAAAAAAAAAAAAAAAAAACAACAACAACAGAAAAAAAACAAACAAAAGAATGTGAGCTCTCAATTTCCTGTTCCTGTCCTCCTGCCTGCCAGTAGCTGCTATACCTCATTGCTTGAACTGGAAGCCAAACTAAGTTTCTTATAAAAATTGTTGTGGTCATGGTGATACTTTATCACATCAACAGAAAAGTGGCAAATACCCTCATGTTCATGGTGTTGGGTATAATGAATTGATTTACTAGACATATGAGAATCTACATTCACAATAAAAAGATAAGTGATTATTTGAATAAAAAAAAATTATGAGCTGGGTATGGTGGCACAATACAGGCAGATCTCTGTGAGTTCAAGACTAGCCTGGTCTACATAATGAGTTTCAGGACAGCCAGAGTGATGTAGAGACTTGCCTTAAAAAAAAACTTTTCAAAAAAAAATGTCTGAAAATTCGGAGAAAAGCAAATGTTCAGTGTGGACACACGAGTCTTGAGGAGAAGCAGGATTGGCTGCTGAGTGTATGAGTGTGGAGCTCAGGAGAGAGAAGCACTGAGGTGGAGAGGAGTGGACGGTAAAGCCAGGGGGTGGCATTTTAGGCCGTGGCCTTGGAGGAGACGAAGGTGGTGAGTGTAGACAGAGGAGGACAGACGAGGCACTGGGTGGAGGTAGGAAAGATGAGGTAGAAGCAGTGAGAAGCTAGCCAGGAGTAGAGACGAGAGAACTCTGAGCCAGCATGGTGTGTCAGAGACAAAGGGAACAAGCATCAAGCATTTAGGAGGAGTGAGAGCAAAGGACATGTCTGGTGTTGGGGAAAGAGTTTAGTCAGTAAAGCACTTACACCACAAGAATCAAGACCTGAGGATACTCAGAACCCATGTTAAAAAAAAAAAAAAAAAAAAAAAAAAAAGCCAAGTGTGGCAGCGACGGTTTGTTGTAATTTCCCGGTGCTGAGGAGAGATATTGGCAGACAGCCTCATCAGCTGATGATCTCTAGGCCAATGAGAGATTTTGTACCAAATAACAGAACAAACTGCCGGGCGGTGGTGGCACACGCCTTTGATCCCAGCACTTGAGAGGCAGAGGCAGGCGAATTTCTGAGTTTGAGGCCAGCCTGGTCTACAGAGTGAGTTCCAGGACAGCCAGAGCTACACAGAGAAACCCTGTCTCGAAAAACCAAAACAAAAAAAAAAAAAAAAAGGAAACCACTGGTTACTGAAGTCCCTACCAAGGGCAGTTTTATGGAGAGAGGGAGGAGCCTAACTCATGTGGCTAGAAAAACTAGTGCTAAAGTGCTAGATAGAGCAAGTGAAGGAAAGTTGAAAAAAGGGTAAATACACAATGGCACAGGCCTGCGATTCCAGCATAGAGCAGGGGGCGGAAGGACAGGAATGTGAGGCCACACTACATAAAGAAACTTTGTCTCAAAAAGGAGACATTTTAAATGGAAAGATGATAAACTGACAAGTCTTAAAGACATTGCTTCACCAGATCTTAGTCTGCACATCAAGCTATGTGCAACGAACAGTGTATCTTCGTTTCCTCTCAGAAGAGTCCTTGGTCTCCTGCAGTTGATATCCCCACAAGTAATCCTTAGTTTTATTTCATCTACCAAGAATTCTTTTGTTCGTTGAATGTAGACAACTTATGGTTTTCTTGGTGGCTGGGGTTAGATTTTATAGACAGATACTGTTCTAATGTTAAGAGGAGGCCGTTGAAATGCAGACTCTGGGGTAGCGCGTCTTGGGGCTAATTTTCCTGGGCACTGGGTTTGCTCTGTCTGCAAGGACAATGTGATCAGTTTCACCGTCTGTAGCTTGAGCCTCCTCCCCTTATATCCCTTTAGGGTTGAGGTAATGAATGGAAGAATTCACTGGAAACAGCGGAAGATGGGATTTTCCAGCAGCTCCTGAAGGTTGCAGGGAGATCTAAATGCTCTGTCAATGGGGTGGGTGGAGCCAGAGCTGGAGTCTCGGAAGTCACCTGATGGCTATGTTTAAGCAACTAACCAGGCAACAGAGTTAGCCAGAGAAGCAGCTCTCCATTTCTTCAGGCTACCATGGTGCCACTCAGGCTCCTGGAACTTCTCTGTGCTTTACTTATCCCTGGTAAGGAGCAGGCAGGTGTGTGTGTGTGTGTGTGTGTGTGTGTGTGTGTGTGTGTGTGTGTAGAACCCGGTTTGTCAGTTCTGACCTTTAGATAAGCTAATGTGGAGGGCAGAGATTGAGGGACCCCACACCCTTGTTCCTTCTCTTGGCTGTTTCTTCAATCATGTTCTTCATCTCTCTTCACCTAGCCAATGTCAGCTGTGGAAGACAAGGAAAGACTTTGGCTGCTTGGCCTCCAGATATGCTCAGGCCCTGAAGAAAAAGGCTATTGCTCTGTTTCTAAATGTGGCTTTCTCCTAGTCCTCCACAGCCTGCCCTGGTCCACGGATATCTCTGAGAGCAAAGGCCCTGGCACTGTCCTTCAGACTTTCCTCTTCAACTGTTCCTCCCACATGCCTACCCTGGAGTTACTCAGTGTGAGGCCACCCTCCAGCTTCTTCAACAAACCCAGCCTACAAGGGCGTGAGGGAGTCTACCTGGGGAAGGTAAGGCCACGGATACAACTAGGGATTGTGGGGACCAAAGCCAGAAGTGGTCAGACAGACAGAAAGCTGAGGCCCTACATCTGGTCATCAATCCACCACAGGTGACCTTGAGTAGCTCCGCTAGGCTGGATGCCCTTGAGGTAAACTACTATGAGCTGCAGTTGCAGTACAGATGTGGTAACTTTGTGGCGGACGGATTACTCTTCGTTCATGTGCAGCGGGACCCTGGGCGTATCCGTTGTACTGGTGCATTTGCCAGTCCAGGTGAGGCTAGGAGCGGCGGGTTGGGAGAGGAAAGGCCCATAGGCCAACAGAGCCTCCCTGACCTCTTCTCTGGACAGCCGGGGAATTCATTTATGTGCCAGAGACAGTCACACCTGGGGCCCTGCTGTACACTCTGTTGCTGCCAGGCCTAGGAGTCCAGAGAGCCCAGGTAAGCGCCTCACACAGTGCAGTGAGTGACAGGATGCGGGAGGAGGGCACAAAGAGAGAAAGCTTGGCTCTTGTCAGGCCAGGCACAGCCTCTAAAGACTCTGAAGTAATCAGCTGAACCTCTCTATGATACACCTTCCTGGACAGAGCTACTAAGGGCTGCCTACCCTCCCAGCGACAAGAGCAGTTTTCCATAGGGACTAAAATCTTCTTATGAGTTCTATGTATTCTAAGTTCTCCATGACCACTTTAAAAAAAATCACTTTTGTAAAACTAGAAAGATTGGTGTTCCTCCTTCCTACCCGACCCCTTTTTATTGATAGTGTATGTATATTGGTATAAATACGCTGTGCCATGCATATGGAGCTCTGAGGACAACTTCTGGGGTGTTTGTTTGTTTGTTTGTTTTGTGGTGGTTGTTGTTGTTGTTTTTTTTTTTTTTCGTTTTTCAAGACAGGGTTTCTCTGTGTAGCTCTGGCTGTCCTGGAACTCACTCTGTAGACCAGGCTGGCCTCAAACTCAGAAATCCGCCTGCCTCTGCCTCCCAAGTGCTGGGATTAAAGGCGTGCGCCACCACCGCCCGGCTATTTATTTATTTATTTATTTATCTATTTATTTATTTTAGCAGAGTTGAAGATCGCAGCGCAAGGCTGAAGGCCTAGACTGGGACAACAGTCAGTGGCGGGGTACAGAACACTCAGATATAAGCAGCAGCCTCCTGTTACTTACTGAAGGATGTTGACAGGCGGACTTGGGATGCTGGGGACTGGAGGGGACCACTAACATCTCTGTCCTGTCAGATGAACATCACCAGTGCCCAAGACCCTCCATTCTTCCCCGGGCCTTTCTCCATTGATGAGCAGGGACTGCTGCGGGCGCCACTCCAGGGCCTCCAAGGCCAGGCTCAAAAGGTAAGCATGGTTTTGGAGCAGGAGATAGCTATGGGTTGGGTAGAACCACCATCTTCTGAGAAATTTTTTGGTTTTGAGTATCTTTACTGATAAGGTTGTCTCAGACCACTGTGTTAACTGTCTTCCTGGCTCGGCTCTATTCTATGCTGAGATCTTCAGGTCCAGAAAAAGGACAGGCCTGTGGCTCTGGGATCTCACAGATCCTCTAACGTAGAGTGCAATGTTTACGGCAGTCAAACCCTAAGGGAAAACTCTGGGTAATGTAGCCAGTGAGGAGGAAGTTCTCCTTTTAAAATAGTCATTTCTGCAGTTCCCTGGGTCCCATCCACAGCACTGCAAAAACAACAAACATCCTTCTACCCTCTTAGTAACTGGCTCTTAAAGATTCTAACCTAATAATCCCCACTGTGAATGACTCAGAAGAATTGGTGGCCCAGAATAGTAGGGTTCAAAGGGATACTTGTCAACAGAGTGCTAAGTCACAGTTCCTTGTGGAGGCCCTGAGGAGGATTGCCTATTTGAAGGGAGGACTAGGAATGGACATAGCGGTGGACACATAACATGGTTTCCTTCCTGTCCTGTATGCACTGACAGACCTTCCAGCTGCGGATTTTAGTGTCCTTAGGAAAAAGCCAAAGCTGCAAAGGAATGCTGACAGTGAAGGTTTTGCCTGCACCCTCCAGCCGAGTCTCCTTCCTGTAAGGCTCCTTTACCCTGGGAACAGGGGAGAATTCTTTATCTGCCCCCCCAGGGAAATAGTTGGGGTAGACTGCAGGGCTGATTGACCATCCTAGCTCCTATAGGAAGGGAGCCCTTGGGATGGGCCTGGGGACCCTGCTGGGTTGAGCAGGAGCAAGCAGGAGCCAGGTTTCCACCTTTGGTTCAGACAGAAGGCCCAGAGTATTACCGTCGCAGAGGATCTGGTTCCTGGGAGCGAGGTGGTTCAGGTCCAAGCTAGGGGAGTCAACTTACTCTATGAAATCATCTCCCCACGGCCCAGTTCACTCTACTCTATTGGACAAGGTGAGGGAAAGAGTGGGGCAGGTATGGGAGATGTCTGTAACTGGGAAAAGGCGGGGCACGGATGTGTCTCCTTCCTGAAAGTTTGGATTGAGAGCCCTGATCTTAGAGGAAGAGGCAGGAATGGGCAGGATCATCTGTCTGTTCCCTCTTGGGGCAGTTGGCGGAGCGGGACTGAGCTGGGGCGGGACAGAGCTTTATTTCTTACAACCTCTCTATACTCTCAGCTGACGGGGTAGTGCGGACCACCGCACCCCTGTATTTGGCTCGCGTTCAGGGCGCGGTGGTTACAAAACTGCAGGTGAAGGCCTTTGAGAGGTTCCGGCCTTGGGCCAGTGCCGTGTCCGATCTCACGGTTAATGTGCGCGCGGTAAACCAGTGGCCCCCACGCTGCTATCCAGCGCTACTGGTGTGAGTACCCGGAAGCCATGCTCGGGCTGGTTGGGGTGAAATCCCCTGGCCCATCATTGGTACAGACTCCTGTCTTGCTACCTGCCCTCCACCCCCAGGACTCAAATTCCAGAGACTGCACGTGTGGGCACCGTGCTGCACACGCTCTCCTGTGTTGACCCAGACTCTGCAAGTGCTCCCCTGGACTACCAGCTACAGTTCCACAGCCCTCCCAACTCTGCCAGCCTCCGTCTTCGTGACAAAATCCTTGAGGTGCCCAACACACACTCCTAGACACCCATGCAGACAAGGTGGGAGGGCCAAGGTTTGTTGGCATTGAGACCATGGAGGTGGGGTGAGAAGGTTGTGGAGACAGCCTGCGGTCTAAAAAACTGGGTCAAGGTAGGCTATATGTGTACACCTTGGTTTGAGGCACCCTGACATGCCTGATCCTGGCTTCATCTTACTCTCTGGTCCTCTTGACCAGGTAAACACTACATTGGACTGTGACGCTCCTGGGGCTTGCTTCCAGCATTCAGCTTCCATCTTGGTGTTCGATGGTGGTCAACCCCAAATGACCAGTGAGTGACCATGCTTAGGCCTGAACATTCAGAACAAGGCTATTTTGTCCACACCCATTCCATTCCCAAGACATAGACAGCTCCCCCCCCCCCCCCCAAAGCTAGAAGGTCAGGATTGTCTCAATTTAAAAACCCTAGGATGTCTCTTTTGAGACCGATACCACTGCACAGAAAACCTTTCCTCCAGTATAGGGCCATGTTTACTAAGACCACCCCCTAGGGCAGGTGTGGGTACCTCAGACCATCTCCTTAACTGCCAAGTGGTCCCCAGCTGAGGTTCCAGTGCTGGTGATGGTGACACCCGTCAATGAGTTCTCCCCAGCCTGTGTCTCACGCACGTTCCGGGTTCGGGAGGATGCAGGGCCCTACACTCTGCTGGGCTCCGTAGTGGGTACGGATATGGATTACCCTCGTGACAGCGTCGAGTACTACATCTCTGGTGGACCCTCCACCTTTTCTGTGGATCGTCTGAGTGGTACTTAAACCGCAGGGCTGGGAGGTGGGGATGGGGCCAGAGTCGCCTCTGCAGGCTAAAGCTCTGATTATCCCTTATAGGAGAACTTTACCTCCTGGGGCCTTTGGACTATGAGCAGCAGAGGTTGTACAAGATCATTATTCTGCTGATTGATCACGGCCAAGACTGGGACGTCAACAGTCACCGATCAGGTTCATGTACCATAACCATTGAGGTTGAGGTAAATGACCTCCAAAGCCTAGGAAAGACAAATTTCTCTCCAGCCATTTGCTTTTTCATACAGATGCCTCAGTTTCTCATATGGGCTGGTTGATGAAAGGGGCTCACTGTGGAAAACATTAAAGCCTGTTACTTGCCTGTTACTTGTTAGTCTGGGAGTCTGAGAAATGGGCTGTAGTCACTCCTAATGTGGTGGCCTTTCTCCAGGATGTGAATGACCATGCCCCCGAGTGTGAGCCTCCATTTCAGGAACTCAGCATCTCCACTCCCCTGGGTCATAGCACAGAGGTGACTAAGGTGTCATGTTGGATCCCACAAGAGCCACAGCGCTTGACCCTCTCCTACAGCATCGTGGGAGGTGTGAATATGCGGGGGCCACCAGGTTGTTGGTGAGGGGCAGGCTAAGTTAATAATACCTTCTTCTGCTACTCTGCTTTCAGGGAATAGCCAGAGCCGGTTTAGACTCCAAGGGACCATCCTGGTGTACAATGACACTGTGTTGGGGCCCCCATGGCCAGAGCAGCCCTGCACCTATGAGCTATTGATCCATGTTGCTGATGTGGGCCCTTCCATCCCCCACCTCAGCACCACAACCACCATCATTGTGCATCTAGCTCCTTGGAAGGCCAGCACGGTGGCCACCAGCACTCACCAAAGCACAGTGAGGGGGTTCTCAGGCCCTTGAGGGTTGGGAGAGAGGATCTTGAAGGATGAAGATACTTGGTTTTATTAGGTGAAATTATGAGAGAAGACATTTTGGAGAAAACTGCTGGATGCAAAAATAAATCTGGGGTGTAAGGTGCTTCACTTCACAGGGAATTTGAAAGCTGGATTGCCAATGGCAGTGGTGAGTCTGTGACCCTCCTTTCAGATGTCCTCAACAATGACACCCCTGATTGTGACAGACGTAGAGGCTTTCTGGAAGCCAGAGCCCTGGTTTGTGGTAGTGCTGACAGCAACCGGTGCAGTTCTCCTCCTGGCTCTGGGTTGGCTCCTCAGCAGGACCCTTCGGGGGTAGGTTCTTATCTCTGCCTTCTGCTTCATAGCCTACATATGGACACTGGCTGCAATAGGTAGTTTTACTCAATATTGGATGACACTGCCAACATTGGTGGGCAAACAGACTGAGGAGGGCCGCTGCTGTCTCTCCAAAAGTATTTAGATTGGGGGGCACTGGGAGTGGTCTCCATCATCAGTGGAGTCCAGTCTTGGAATCAGATGGCCATAGATGGCTCAGGGTTTGAAATTTACCATTGTTCCCAACACCTGTCTTCTACCTTATTTCTGCCCTGCTTCTGTAAACTAACCCTTCTGAGCCCAGGGGTAGGGCAGATAACAGTGTGAGCATCTCATGCAGGCACTGGGCATTTCCAATAGACAAGGACAGATGAGATTACTCTTTGGTGTTAGAAGGCCTGCTACTTTCTTGGCCTTACTTCTTCTTCCTGGCCTTTTAGGTTGGCCCAGTCACTACAAGCACCAACCAAACCAGCCAGAGCTCAGTTGCTAAACAGGTTAGTCTCTGTAGAGGTAGGCAGGTTTACCTCTATGTCTGGGAACCCATCTCCTCAACTCAGGCTGGCGTCCAGACTCATCTTGTACTTCTACTCCAATTTGCTATAGCATCCAGGGAAATGAAGGCTCTATTGAGAGGCAAATGGAAGCACCAAGGGTGGAGATGTCCCAGGTACCCAGAACTGCCATGAGTTTGGTATGCCAACTCATAGCTCAGGTTGAGAGCATTGAGGCTGCTCTAGGGTACTCTCTATCCCTGCAATGCCTGCCTTCCTGCCTGTGAGGGCTACCCCTGGGAGTGCCCATATCATAACCAAGACAGATCAGGTGGGTGGGTTTGGGGCCTTCTCATCTGCAAGGTTCTACTCACTGTGCCCTTTTCTTCTTTTCAGCAACATTTTGATGGCAGAGCCCAAGATGTCCGTAAGTCTCTACTTTTCTTAATCTATTCGTTGCCTGGGCCCTCATCCTTTCCCAGAATTTTCTCTTTCCCTTACACATTTCCCGTTTTACTTCTGCCACCACCAAGCACCTATCGCCAAGGTTTTCACTGAGTTCTTCCCTTACCTGCCCCAATCACCCTTCACTTTTGTTAAGCCAGATGACCACCAGACCTAGTCTTATCCTAGCTCATTGGGGAGGGAGATGGTGGTAAGGAGAGGGCTCCCTACATGTTCCAGGTTCACCAGTAAATTATAGCTGACTAACCTGACACTGGCTGCTGTCAAAGATCTGCTGTCCCCTAGCTTTCTGTTCATTTGAATAAAACCTCGGGATTCTTTGCTGAGAAGGGAAAGAGGAGAGAAGTTTGGGTCCCTGTGCAAGGGGTGACTACACTGCTAAAGCCAGCCGTCCTTTCTTCCCTCCTCTCTCCTGCCCATCTGGGCTCAGGTACAGGGAGAGATGACCTGTTCAGCACACTCACTGGAGCCCGGCGTTGGCTGTGAGGGCGAGCAGCGGCTTTACTATGTGGGGAATTCCCTTTTCACATGATCATAGCCCGGATTTCCAAATCAATTTAGTAATAAAGACTACAAACTGACTTCTGCTCACCTTCTAATCTTTGTATGGGAGAAGCTCTGAGATTTGTGCTTCCTTGTTGTTACTTGGAGAAAGTGCCACCTCCTGTGGGCACTCTGTGGAACAGTAAGATTACTTTGGAAAAGCATTTCATGCTCTGACAGGGACTGACACTTTGTAGGAGAGGCTCTTATCCTTGTCAGGGATGGAAGGGCCTCCAGTCGTCCTGTCTACTTGGAGACATTTGCTTTTCTTTTTTGAGACAGGATCTCACTGTGTTGCCCTGGTTGGCTTGGAACTCACAAAGATCCACCTGGCTCTGCCTCCTCAGTGCTGGAATTAAAGGCACGTGCTAGCATACCCAGTAAGACTTGCTTTAAAACTTTTTAAAAATATGATTATTTATTGAGACAAGGTCTCTTTACATAACCTTGGCTATCCTGAAACTCACTGTGTAGACCAGGGTGGCCTTGAATTCACAGAGGTCCACCTGCCTCTACCTTCCAAGTGCTGCGATTAAAGGCATGCATTGCCATTCTAGGCAAAATTTTATTTAAAATACATGGTTTACTTTGGTAGTTTATGCCGGCTTGGAGCTTACATGACTACCTTGGTCCCCCGAGTGCTTGGATTATAGGCACATGCTGTCATGTCTGGCTTGACACTGGTACATTTGTATACATGTAGAATACAAACTCAGGTATCATGCCCCCTCCCCACTTTGAGATAGGGTCTCTCACTGACCTGTAACTCACCAAGTAGGCTAGGCTGGCTGACTGGTGAGGCCCAGGGGTCTGCCTGTCCTCCCTTCCCCAGCACTGGGACAACCAGCGAATATCATTGTGTCTAGCTTTTATTTTTAACTATACTGTAGCTTCAGGGGCTCTCTCTGCAGCTCGACAGTGTTGGGTTTTGAGGGTCTCATCAGCCCTTATGGACAGCCAGGCAGCTTTGTGAAGAGGTTTTGTTGGGAAGAATCTGGAATTTCCTGGTGGGAGAGATGAATCTGTGCTTAGCTGTTCCTAGATTACTGAAAGTCTCTTTCTGATGCTGAGTCCATGACTTTGTATTGGTTTCCCGACTCTTTTATTGCTTAGCTCTTCCTGTGCTAATCTAGGTTGTTGCACATAGCCAAGGGCTTTGTAACAGCCTGGAGAACAGATTTACTGTGTAAAATGCTGACCTCATGCCTAACCTGGCGTTCTGTTTGTCTCCAAGGGTTCCTAATGTCTGAGTAGTCTGAGTAGTCTGAGTAGAGGGTGTGCTTAACAGTATTAGCTTCAAGTTCTCTCTCTCTCTCTCTCTCTCTCTCTCTCTCTCTCTCTCTCTCTCTGTTTTTCAAGGCAGAGTTTCTCTGTGTAGCCCTGGCTGTCCTAGAACCTGCTCTGTAGACCAGGCTAGCCTCAATCTCAGAAGTCCACCTGCTTCTACCTCCCAAGTGCTGGGGTTAAAGGCGTGCGCCACCATGGACCAGCTATCAAGTTCTCTCAGTCTTTTCCCTTTTGTCAGATCTATGGGCCTGAACCCTATCAGAAAATTGGACAGTCTTTATTTTGGAGCAGTTATGGCACCTTAGGCCCAGGAAGAATATGAATGCCCTCTATGGGGGAAAAAAAAGACTCTGGGCTTTATTATTTTAGAGACAGGATCTTTTGATATAAACCTGACTGGCCTAGAACCTACTATGTAGACCAGGCCATCCTCAAACTCAAGAGATTTGCTTGTCTCTGCCCCTCAAGGGATTGAAGGTGTGTACTGCCATGCTCTGCCTAGGAAAAACACTCTAAAAATTATTTGTGTGTCTGTGTGCTGGTACCCATGAAGAGGGTGTTGGATTCCTATAAAACTACTGTGAGCTGCCGGATGTGGGTGCTGGGAACAGAACCTAGGTTCTCTGGGAGAACAGGAAGTGCTCTTAATCACTGAACCATCATCTCTTTTAATGGGGCTTCTATCAAAACAAGAGTGTTAGAGGCTTCAGGCTCAGCAGGCTGAGTGAGACTGGTTATACGTGGGTTTTCCCCAAGTACTTGGCTTACTGAGAGCTTATTAGGTCTGCTTCTTGGTCATCTTCATTTTATAGACGGAGCAACCAAGTCTCAGAGAAGCTAGAGCTCAAAGTTCTCAGAGCTAGGGCATTTTGGTGTGGGACCGGGTGCTGTGGTGCCCTTGGAATCCTAACCTTGAAGCAAAGCCCAGGCCTAGGGGCTTACTTATGGAGACCAAGTGATGGCCATTTTCATGGGACTCTTAAAAAGTTTGCCTTGGAGACAGGTCGTGATAGCCAAGGGCAGACACTGTCATAGTAACTTAACGGAAGCTCTGAGGCAAAGAAGAGCGGCCACTATGTACTGTGACTTGTGTTGGATGCAGATTTAACTCTACGCGAAATAAGCCAGGGAAAGGGGAAGCCAAAACTGAAGAGGTGGCACAGATGGCTGTGCATCTGGACTGGTGAGAGGCAATGCTGGGAGACGCTTAGAAAACACTAACTCTGGAGCTAAAAGAAGTGAGGGACCCATCATCACCACTACTTCCTAAGGCTGTGTGTGTGACCTTGGCTCAGGCTCTTTTCTGCGCTTGAGTTTCCTCACCAGTTAACTAGGGTCGATCCCAAGCACTGAGGCAAGCGACTAAAGCAAATACCGTACCGTTGACATTCTTTAAGTGTGTTCGAGAGTTTGATAAACGCTGCCAGCTCAAAACCGAAACAGTTGCGCAGGTGAGAAAAACCAAGGGCGCTCCAACCTACCCATCCGACAGCAAAAGCTCCGCTGCTAGCAAACCTGAGAATAGCGCGCATGCGTCAATTCGTGACGTCACAGTCACGTGCCCCAGGCATTCTGCACGAGAGGCACGCCCTGACTGACGGAACAGTTGACGAATCGTCGGGAAGAATTCCTTCAGCCGTCCCGAGACGAAGCTGTTGATTGGAGATAACCTCTTTCAGGGGCGGGTTCTTTGCTGTCCTTGGTTACTATGACGCCCGGCCCCCGCCCCCTCGGCTGGCCGCCATCTTGTTGTTGATCCGTACCCAGTGGGCAGCGCCAGGAGCTGGACCGAGCGGCCGGTGCGGGGCCGCTGCTGCGGGGCTCAGCCACCTGCGCTGCCTGCCAGGGGGCGGGCCGAGACCTGGAGGCCCGGGGGGCCCAGCTCCCGTGGGGAGCCTTGGGCGCCCGCTGCCCTGGTCAGGCCGGTGAGTGACAGGAGTCGGGCCAAAAGACCCGCCCGACACCCACGGCGAGGGTGGCGGCGGGCGCGGGGTTGTTGCTGGCGCGGGTAGGTAGGGTCAGGACTTAGGCGAGCATCACTGGAACATCATTCCAGCGTCCTGGTTGGCCTTCCGCCGAACCTCCCAGATATTGGTACGGAGGCTGGGAGGGCAGCCCGGGTGGAGGTCGGAGAGCCCTGAGCCCTAGGACCGGCCGGCGGGATAGCGGGAAACCTGCCTTTCAGACAGAATCCCTGGGTGCCTCAGACCCGAAGTGCTGAGACATGGTTACTGCCAGCTCGTTCTCCCGGCCGTAACGTTCCTCCAAATCAGTGATAAACGTACGTCGCTCTTAAGATTTCACACTCTTGCGAGTAATTTTTTTCAGGCCGCTTGAGACTAAGATGAGACGAAACAGGCCTAAAATGCCTTATGAGCCAAGCAGGGTGGTATCAGGGCCCTGTGCTTTTGGTAGGGGGATGATCCTCCGCCTGGCACCACCGAGAACCCTCGGAGCCTTCCATGCTCTTCAGGACTCACTGTTGACTGCTGCTTCTTGAACCTAGCAAAATGTCCACAGTGGCTGAGTTTTATTTGGGGTGTAAGTTCTTTGGTGCTCGACCACCACTTCTTTCGAAGTATTTGGTTTAGGAGGATAAGGATGATAATGATTTGATTAATTTTGTCTCTTAAAGAGACAGTCCGTTAGTAGACGTAGGAGTGTTAGGACTATTAAAAAACAAACAAACAAACAAACAAACTGAAATTGGGTATGGGAGCTCATGCATTCGACTGAGGCAGGAGGATTGCAATGGGTTGCAGGCCAGGAGCTACGTGGCAAGACCCTGTCTGGAGACAAAAGCAGGGCTAAAAGCTGTTGATGCTTGTTGAAAACAGCGAGTCAGGCTTACGGTGGAGGCGGGGCTAGCAATCCCCAAAAGATTATGCAGCTCTAGAAAGGGTCCTAGCTGCTATAAATCACATTTTTACCCAGGGGCCCTTCGGTTCTCCACACAGGTGTCTCGTATATTGTCATCATATGGAACCCACAAAAGATGATTAAGGAGGCCAAGCAGGAGGTACCCTTAATGTCTGTTAGGATCATGTCACCTCTGAATGTTTAATTTTGAGAAAAACCAGCACCCTGGTCTGGAGATAGATACCTTGGGAAACTGGGCTGAATGCAGCCAGCGCAGGAAGCAGGTTAGGAGGAGAGGGAACTTGAGTAGTCGTATTTATTTTATTGCCCTTACACTTTTTGAATGATGAATAAAATTTTAGCCTTGGTGAAATAAAGATTTTCTTGGGTAGTTATTAAGGGAGAGAGATACTCAAATATGAGCTTCTTAGAATTGCCCCACGGCCAGCTCCTATTGCTTTTGGGGGGGAGGGGAATTAAATTATCCACAGGGTTAAAATTTATCTCTTTCTGCTAAAATAGCAAACTAGTCTAAGCCTCTTCATTTTGGGTATTGGATCTCTTAGTGATATAGAAGGAGACTGTTAATCAAGTTGACCAGCTCATACAGTGTTAGGGAATTGAAGGGCCCACTAAAATTTCTCCTTGGTCCAACCCTATCTTAGGACTGCTGTCCCAAGAAAATCAAAATACAGGAGAACTTTTTGCTCTCTTTGTTTAGTGCTTGTATTGGCTTATGAATATGAATAACGGTATCATGCTAGATTCAAGTTATCCAAAGACAATAGCATCATTTCTGTGATGGGTATTTTAAGTGCTGCATCATAAAGACCATTATTATAGTAGTGGGTCCTTTGTCTCTGTCTTTGCATAATTCATTTGTAAACTTCAGCACTTATTCAGCACTCTAGGTTATTTTGAGATGGTACTCCTTGTGTGTCCTAGGCTGTTCTGGAAACTCAAGAAAGAATCACCTGTCTCCTTACTTTAGGTGTGCTGACTGACTTAGCTCCCTGTCTCCTCCTCCCTCCCTCTCCTTTCCTTTCCTCTGTCGACATTCTCCCCCCCGTCCCTCCTTTCTTTCTCTTTCTTTCAGACAGTGTTTCTCTGCATAGCTCTGGCTGACTTAGAACTCACTCTGTAGACCAGGCTGGCCTCAAAATCACAGAGATCCACCTACTTCTGCCTCCCAAGTGCTGGATAAGGTGTGAACTGGTTTAGCACTTTTAAACTATTAATAACAGATAGAGATCACAGATGATGGTTATTCTACACTGATAGTTTATACACCTGAAGTTTATACAGGTACAGGCTGCAGAGGCAGGCAGATCTCTGAGTTTGAGGCCACCATGGTCTACAAAACGAATACCATGACACTAGGGTTACACACAGAAACCCTGTGTCAAGAAAAAGGAAAAAGAGAAAAAAACCACAGGATTCTAGGATAAGATATGTCCTAATGTGGCATCCAGATAGTTGCTGCCCAGCAGCCCCAGCCCACCTCCTCAGGTTGTGTTCTTAGCACCCCTAACTAACTAGCTTGGTCAGCAGTCCATATGTATTTTGCTCCCCAGTTGCTCTTGCCAGCTGAGTCCCTCGACCTTTGTCCTTGTTTAGGATTCTGTTACTTTACCTGCATTGCTTATCTCCAGAGTCCAGGTTCTCCCTAGCTTTATAAAACATGGTTCAAACATTGAGATCCCTGGAGAATATTCCACTCCCTTTGAATAGCAAAATCATTAAAGCCTCTTAAGCAACAGAGTAGAATTTGCTGTATTTTTGTTGTGTGTAGATGTGCCAGTGCATGTGTGCTTGTGCCTGTGCGCACACGTCACAAGAGTGTGTTGAAGTCAGAGGACGGCTTTTCCTGCCATGGGTTTGGAGATCTAATGTTATTGTCTTGTTAGTGTGGCAGCACCCTTATCCCCTGAGCCCTTTACCAGTGCTGGTTTTTTTTGTTCTTGTTTTTTTTGTTTTTTGTTTTTTTGAGACATACTGTTGCTGTATAGCCTAGGCAGGTCTCCAGCTTGTGTTGTAATCCAGGTTGACATGTAACTCTTGATCTTATTTCTTCAATCACCTAAGTGCTAGGATTATACATGTGCATAACCACAACTGATTTGGTATTTGCTTTACTTACTTATTTATTTTTTATTATTCACTTTAATGGATGTTTTACCTGAATGTACATCTGTGTGCCATATGCAAGTCTGGGACCCATAGAAATAGGAAGAGGGTGTTGGCTCCTCTGGAACTGTAGTTACAGTTATAAGCTACTGTATGGGTGCTGGGAATTGTGCCTGGGTCCTCTGGAAGAGCAGTAATCACTGAGCCATCTCTCCAGTCCAATAACTTTTGGAGCTGGGTAGTAGTGGTGCTTGCCTTTAGTCCCAGAGACAGAGGCAGGCAGATCTCTTGAGTTTGAGGCCAGCCTGGTCTATAGAGCAAGTTCCAGGGCAGCCAGGGCATACAGAGAAACCCTGTCTGGAAAAACAAAACTCAAATCTTCTAAGAGTCATGCAGAGTAGCTTATTTCTGTAATACAAGTACTTGAGAGGCCGATGCAGAGGGACTATGATGAGGTCAAGACCATTCTGGGTTCTAATGACAGACCCTGTCTCAGTAGTCATTTTAATAATTTTTAGTCATGCCTAGTGTCATAGCCTTATAGTTCTTTCTACCCCAAAGGCTTGAGATAGAAGAATTATAAGTTCAAAGTCTGTCTGAGCTATAAAGTAAATTTAAGGCCAGTCCGTACAACTTAGTAAAGCTCCATCTCAGTATTGTAATCAAGTAAGGAGGGAGCTGGAAGGATGGCTCTATAAGGTGTTTGCCACAAGCATAAGGACTTGAGTTTGATTTCTAGTACCTCCTGTAGGGCTGGAGAGATAGCTCAGCTGTTAAGGGTATTAACTATTCTTGCAGAAGTCCTGAGTTGTGTACCTAGCACCACCCACATGGTAGCTCACAATCATCTGTAACTTCAGTTCTAGGAAATCTGATGCCTTCTTTTTTGGGTTTGGTTTGGTTCTTTGAAAACATGGTTTCGCCGGGCAGTGGTGGCGCACACCTTTAATCCCAGCACTTGGGAGGCAGAGGCAGGCGGATTTCTGAGTTTGAGACCAGCCTGGTCTACAGAGTGAGTTCCAGGACAGCCAGGACTACACAGAGAAACCGTGTCTGGAAAAACAAAAAAACAACAACAAAAAAAAAAAAAAAAGAAAAGAAAAGAAAAAAGAAAAGAAAACAGGGTTTCTCTGTGTAGCCCTGGCTATCCTGGAACTTTCTCTGTAGACTAGGCTGGCCTTGAACTCTGCACTCTTTAAGATCTGTCTGCACCACCATACCTGGCTCTGAAGTTCTCTTTTGGTTTCCTCAGGCACAAAGCACATACATGGAATACTTACATACAGGCAAAATACACGTATAAAAAATAAGTAAACCTTAAAAAAGAAAAAAAAAAGTATCTTCATGTAGCGGCAGGTTTGTAATCCCAGTGCTTCAGAGATGAAGGTAGATAGATACCTGTAGCTCACTAGTTGGCCACTCAAGCCCCAGGTACCAGTGAGAGACAAAAACAAGGAGGGCAGAGAAGTGGCTCAGTGGTCGGTAAGGATGCTTGTGAGAGCATGCAGAGGATGAGTTGGTATCCATAGGGAGGATCACTGGGGCTTGCTGAGTGCCTGCTGGAAAAACCATCAGCTTTCTAGTTTTGTTTTTGTTTTTTGTTGGCTTGTTTTTAATTTACTTTGTGTTTCAATGTTCTGTCTACATGTATACTTGCATGCCAGAAGAGGGCATCAGACCCCATTATAGGTGGTTGTGAGCCACCATGTGGGTGCTGGGAATTGAACTCATGACTAGAAGAGCAGCCAGTGCTCTAAACTACTAAGCCATCTCTCCAGCCCAAGCTCTAGGTTTAATGAGACTCTGCCGCAAAGGAACAAAACAATGATGGAGTAAGATCCTTGTGCCCTTCTCTGGACTCTGTACTGCATTCATACAGACACAACAGCAGAGCAGCAGCAGCAGAAGGGATGACCTCTGCATATCTACAGCTCCCCATACCCACCAAAGAAGTTTTAGGAGAAAACTTGGTAGTAGAGCTCTTGTGTCATACAGAAGGCCCTAGTTTCTTGGGTTGGAGAGATGGCTTAGCAGTTAAGAGCACTGGCTGCTCTTCTAAGGGACCCAGGTTCAATTCCCAGCACCCACATAGCAGCTCAACAATGAACTGTGTACAACTCCAGTCCTAGGAGGTCTGACCCCTCTTCTGGTCTCTTCTAGCCTCGGGGGCACCACATACATCTCATAGACAGAAATTCAGACAAAACACCCATACAGATTTTTTTTTTTTAAAAAAGGCTTTAGTTTCAGAGAGATCCCCATATCACCACACCCATACAAATGTTTATTTTAGTGGGATAATAACTGCTTTAGAGAGGGAAACCTTTTTTTTAAACTTGAATGTAGACGAAAACTAAATGTTTATAAAGATGTACTAAATTTGAGGTGAAAATGGAGTATAATCACACAGGGAAGTGGGATGGAGTGACAAGTGGGAATGGGAACTTGGTGGCCATGGATCTCACCGCTCGCCACATCTGAAGGAAGAGCCTGCATAAATTGACCTTGGTGTACCAGTCTAAGGCTTGAAAATAGTCACCAATCCCAGGAGGGACTGTGTGGTCCACTCTCTGCCTTGGTAATGCCAGCTTTGGCTCTTAGAACATGTGTTAGGTGAGCACACTGGTCTAGTACTCATAGACCCTCCCCTTGCTTAGGACTTCCTTCTTAGCGTTGGCTGATGCTTTAGAAGCAGTGATAGGCGGAGCTGAGGAAAGGCTCGCATAATGCTCTCTTGGTTTTGGCTTGGAGCAGGAAAACAGGTAGTTTTTATTTTATTTTTTGAGTCTGGGTTTTACTTCATAGTACAGACTAGCTTAGAAATGACATGTAGTCTCAGTGATCCTCCTGCCTTGGTCTCCCATTTGGTGAGACTCAGAGCCAGGAGCCACTGTGTTCAGCACACGCACCTCCACAGCAGGTTATCACTGTGTAGCCCTTTCTGGCCTAGAACTCACTATTCATAATTCAAATTCATAAGAGTTCTGCTCTCTAGCTGAGATTAAATGAGGCTGCCACTGTGGCTGGCAGCATACATTCATTTTTAAATGTAAATATTTGGTTTTGCTTCAGCAGGATTTGAGTAATGGGTTCCATTTGGGGAAGCCAAAGTTATCTTAGTTTTTTACAATTTTTTTACATTTTTTTTTTTGTGCATACATCGTTGTGTGCATGTGGCTGAACCATCTCACTGTTACCTGGCTCTTCTTTGAAAGATAATAGATGAAGGTGTTTGTTTGTTTTTGAGACAGGATTTCACTGTGTATTCCTGGCTATCCAGAAACTCACTACTATGTAAACCATGCTGGCCTTGAACTCAAAAAAGATCTGCCTGACTCTGCTTCCTGACTGCTGTGCCACTGTGCATGGCTTGAGTTGGCTCCCTCCCTCTCTCCCTTTTTTCTTCCCTCTATCCCTCCTTCTCTCCTTCCCTCCCTCCCTCTCTTCCTTCCTTTCCTCTTTTTTTTTTTTTAAAGACTTATATGCGTGTACATATGTACAAAGACTTATATGCGTGACCTCTGTGGAGGTCAGAAGAAGAGCATTGAATCCTTTGGGGCTGTAGTTAACAGTTATTTGTGAGCCATATTAATGTGGGTACAGGGATATAAACTCATCCTCTGTAGAGCAGAAAGCACTCTTAATTGCTGATCTCTCTTGCCCCTAGATTAAGATTCTTACATCTGCTGTTACAATTTGAAATTACATTTAAGGCTGGTGGTACATCACTACCATGACCACATACACACAGTTTAAAAAAATTATACATATATATGTTTCTGAATTTCTGAACCTCCCCCCCCCCCTTTTTTGTTTTTTCCAGACAGGGTTTCTCTGTGTAGTCCTGGCTGTCCTGGAACTCACTCTGTAGACCATGCTGGCTTCGAACTCAGAAATCCGCCTGCCTCTGCCTCCCAAGTGCTGGGATTAAAGGCGTGCGCCACCACCGCCCGGCCTCTGAACCCCTTAATAAAAGTTATAGTCGTAGATTTATTCCTGCCTCATGAAAGGAGAGTAGGCTAGGAGCTTGGGTCTAGGTTAGACTGTCTCTGTCTTGGAACTTTTTTCCATTTTAATTGTTTTATATGTGTGTGGAGGAGTGCACATGCTGTGGCTCCCAGGAGCCAGTTCTTTTTTCATCTTGTAGGTTTTAGGGATTGAACTCAAGTCATCAGGCTTGGCAGCCAAGTGTCTACCTGTTCCACCATCTCACTACCCTCCACCAACCCCTTGACCCCAGCTCCTTGAGACAGGGTCTCATGTAGCCCAGGCTGGTTTTGAACTCTTGATCCTCCTACTTCTACCTCCATACAATTACAGGTGTGAATTATCATACCTGACCAGACTGTGTAGTATTCAGATCTAAGATTGATGTCAGTTGAGTCAAAGAGCACTTTGCAGTTGATAAAAATTGGCTGTATTATGATTGAATGAACAGTCACTAAGCAATATATTCTGAAGCCAAAAACTCATATAATGATAGTGCTGGTATGCCTGTGGGAAATTTTGAGCCCTGTGTACCCTACTAATGGAATCGAGAAACAATGCAGCAACCTTGGGAGGAGACAGTTTGATACCCTCCTCCTTTTTTTTTTCTCCCTGCCTCCTCTCCACTCCTCTCCAGATGTGTAGCCCAGTTGGCCCTGAACTTAGAATTCTGCTGAGTTCTGGGATTAGAGACATGTGCCACCATGCCTGGCTTTGACTGGTCTTTAGCTAGTTAAAAATGTTTGTAGCATTGATATTAATAACAAAGGAGGGAAGAAAAACTGATTGAGCAGTTAGGAGCTCTCTAGCATGCTGCTTTTCCAGAGGATCTGAGGTAGGGTCCCAGCACTCAAGTCAGGTGGCTTGTGGTCGTCTGTGACTCTAGTTCTGATGCCTCTGGCCTCTGCAAACACCTACCCATTCCCTTATACATAATTAAAAATCTTAACAACAACAAAAAGGGAGAAAACCCCAAATGTCCTCCATCAGCATCATCTGATGACTAGATAAGTAAAGTATGTATGCATGTTACTCAAAAAGGGAAGGGGGCTGGGCATGGTGACACACACCTTTAATGACAGCACTTGGGAGGCAGAGACAGGTGGGTCTCTGTGAGAGGTTAGCCTGGTGTACATTCTGAGTTCTAGGACAGCCAAACTACATAACATGGACTGTCTAAAAAAACCCAAACCCCCAAATAAACAAAAAATACTGATATATATTGTATTTGAGCCTCAGAAATGTGTAGGGTTTAAAAATCTAGATGTAAAAGTTCGTATTTGTGATTCTGTTTCTAAGTAGCATCCAGAACAGATAATTTTATAGGGACAGCAAGTAGATTTGTGGTTCTCTAGGGGCTCCAGGTGTGGTGGGGTGTGAAGTGACAAGAGCGTGTTTATTATTTCTTTTTGAGATAAGTAAATGTGTTAAAGTTGTGGTGACAGTTGCATGTTTTCTAGACTGTACTAAGAACCAATGAATTGTACATTACCGTGGGTGGATTGTGTGATTTGGGGCATCTCAGTTACAGCTGTTGTTTAAAACAGGCCTAGGCTGAGATGGCTCTTTGGGTAAAAGTGTTTGCCACCAAGCTTCATGACTCAAGTTCCATCCCAGGACTCACAGAGTAGAAGGAAAAAACAACTCTTGAAAGTTGTTCTTTAACCTCCATAACTGCTGTCGCATGTGTGCCACACATACACATATGCGCGTGCGCGCACACACACACAGACACGCACACACACAAAAGAATGTAATTTTGTTAAACCCGTGTTCAATAAAAATATTTTTTTTGTTTGTTTTTTTCTGTCTTTTTCAAAACGGTTTCTCTGTGTAGCCCTGGCTGTCCTGGAACTCACTCTGTAGACCAGGCTGGCCTCAAACTCAGAAATCCACCTGTCTCTGCCTCCCAAGTGCTGGGATTAAAGGCGTGCGCCACCACCGCCGGCTAGAACCATACTTTTTAATAGAGCAGGTAAAAAAAAATTTCTGGTCATGGATGATTGTAAGCTCCCATGTGGGTTCTAGGAACCAAACCTGCATCTTTTGCAAGAGCAGTAAATGTCTCACTTAACCATTGAGCCAATCCTACAGCCCCTTTGTTTTGTTTTCTGAGGTAGGGCTTTGTGTAGCTCAGACTGTGTAGTCAAGGATAACCTTGAACTTTGGTCCTCCAGCCTTTATCCCTTGAGTGCTGGGATAATGGTTTTTATACTACCATGTCCAATTTTATGTCATGCTGGGGTTAAACTTAGTGCTTTGTACATACTAGACAAATAGTCTACCAACTGAACTACATCTCCAATCTTAGGTGTTATTAATACCTTTTATTGCCTAAGGAAACATTTTCAGCTGATTTTCTTCAAAAGGCTTTGCTTTGCTTGGCCATGGGTGTTACAGGTTTTCTGAGGGATAAAGATTTAAAAAAACAACAAAAACAAAGCAAAACAAAAAACCCCTAGAGTTTCTAAAGACAAAAAATAAAAGTAAAGTTAGGACTAGCATATGACCCAGCTGTAGTACACCACTGTAGCACCCAAAAGAATCTTAAGTGTACAGCAGATACTGACATACTCACTAATTGTGACACCATTCACAATAACAGGTCTGGACTCAGCCTAGCAACCTATCAGAAGATGAGTGGGTAGCGAAACTGGTGTATGTACACAGTGGAGTTTTATGTAGAGAAACCCTGTCTCCAAAAAAACAAAAAGAGGAGGAGGAATTGTGTAACTTGCAGGATGGATGGATGCAGCCAGAGATCATCATATAAAGTGAAGTAAACTAGATTTAGAAAGACTGATGCTGCATATTTTCTCTGTAGCAGAATCTATGTTTTTAAAAAGTATTTAAAACATGAAAATACAGCACTTGGGAGGCAGAGGCAGGTGGATCTCTGAGTTCGAGGCCAGCCTGGTCTACAGAGTGAGTTTCAGGACAGCCAGGGCTACACAGGGAAATCCTGTCTCGAAAAACAAACAAACAAAAAAAAAACAAACAAAAAAAAAAAAAAAACCCCATGAAAATAGAAGGTAGATAATTTAGTACAGGAAGGGGACAAGTTAGGAGGGGTAAAGGGCACAGGAGAGGCTAATTCAGGTTGAATATGAACAAAGTCCATGATCACATGTATGAAAATGTCATAATGAAACCCATCGTTTTGTATAATGAGTATATACTAAAAATGTCCCTGAGGGTTATATTACCACCCTTGCCACACACAAGCTGTAATGTGAAGGTTCCTAGGATACCATTCTTTGTTTAGATGAAATAATCAGTTATAGACATTTCTTAGAGAGGGAAGACTTTATAATTGTTGCCTTCAGGTCATATTTTTATTTATTTATTTTTTTTAAAGATTTATTTTATGTGTATGAGTATACAGATGCACCAGAAGAGGGCATCAGATCCAAATCCTGTTATAGGGTGGTTGTGAGCCACCATGTGGTTGCTGGGAATTGAACTCAGGACCTTTGGAAGAGCAGTCAGTGCAGCCCCAACTCCCCCCACCCCTTTTTTTTTTATAGTAAAGTCTCACATGCTCAGGTTGTCCTTGAACTCAGTAGGTAGCTGAGAATGACCTTAAACTTCGAAAGTCCTGGAAGTGCCAAAGTCATAGGCTTGTGCCAGTACCCCCTGACTTGCCTTCAGTGTTTAGATGACTAAAGCAGCACAGAGAAAAGTGACTTTGTTAAGACACTCCTTCCCTCATACCCTGTGGCCTTGCTTCCCTGTAATGTGGAAAAGTACAGAAAAAGCCGTCTGGGGTTCCCACATCATTCTGCAGTAGCAGGGAACTGAACAAGAGACCTGTGGTGTCAACTGCCTGTAAATGACCTGTTTCTCCATACTAGACCCTGCTTAACACTTTTTCAGCAACAGGCAAAGAAAGGAAATTACGTTTTAAGTATTTCTTAGCTGTGGAACATTTCTCAGCAAGTTACTTTCCTGTGGTACCAGCTGGAGATGCCGACTTTCCCTCCCTCATAGAGTTGGTCTGATACAGAGAGATTCAAGTTACCACTTCAGCTATTCAGATCTTTACAGTATTGGGGATTGAACCTGTGTCTTCAGTGTGCTTTGCAAGAGATCTCCCAAGGAGCCGTATCTCCACTCTCTTTCCTTCTGTTGAGATGTTCAAGCAGGGTCTCACTCACTATCTAGACTGCTTTAACTGTTTATGAAGGCTGGTAGGTTTTGAATTTGTGGTTTTCCTGGCTTAGCTGGGATTATGAGCCAAACATACCAGGCTAGGTTTTAATGACTTTTGATATTAAATGTAGATGGTGCAGCTAATGTTAAAGAGACTTCATTGGCGTAGAAAATAGATGAATACCAGGAAGTTCTAACCTGTTTGGAAAGATAAATGATAAAATACATGGTTGAACTAGGTATTTCATGAGTGTCTCTCAAAAAGATCCTGACCTTGGTGAATGTATTAGATTGTTTGGTTTTTTTTTTCCCCTTTCTTTCTTTTCCTTTCCTCCTTCCCCTGCCCCCCTCTCTGTCTCAAGACAGGGTTTCTTTTTGTAGTCCTGGCTGTCCTGGAACTCACTCTGGAGACCAAGCTGGTCTTGAATTCAGAAGCTGCCTGCCTCCTAAGTGCTGGGATTAAGGTATGTGCCACTAAGCCCAGCTATATTGGAAACTTTTGTGTTCTTTTTTTTTTTTTTTTTTTTTTTGGTTTTGGTGTGAGTACTAACTCCACTCAAGGTCTTGGATGTACTAGGCTAGTGTTCTACGATGGAGCTGATTCTAACCAGCTGTGAATATATATAAATTACTAAGTATGACTTTGGAGTAGTGAGGGACTTGATTGGTCAGAAGTAGAGAGAACTAAAGAATAGAAAAACTACCCATGGGAATGGGCAGGTCCCTAGGCTACCAAACATGGTTAAGGAAGAAGACACTTCTAGGCTTGGGGCTGTATCTTGTTGGATGGGGCACAGTTTTGCCTAGCTAGGTGGCAGGATCGTTGTGGGGTTTATGTTGGCAGAACATGTTAGAAATCAGCATTCTAGAACTTAGTGGGTAGATTGTATTTACAAGGAAATGTATCACCAGAAGCACTATACTGTGAAGTTGTTGAGTGAGGTGTTAGAGGAAGCTGCTGGCCTCTACTCCATGCATCGTGGGAGTCACAACAGCTGTGGTCGGGTTCTAGGAAAGCTGTCTAAATGGTTGAGCCTGGTGAGAGTCGAATAATGGAGCCAGAAGGAAAAGCTTCTGGGTTTGCTTTAGTGTCTCTAATGTCTCGACTGACGAACTTAATATCAGCCAGCAAGGGAAAGTAATGGTTTCATCCTTGTTTTTTTGCCAAGTGGACAATGGAGAGTAGATTCTTATTCTTAGATTAGTATCTAGTTATCCCCACTCCTTATTTTTGAGGACAGGGTTTCACTATTTAACCTAGCCTGGCCTTGAATTCACAATCCTCCTGCCTTAGCCTTCTGAGTGTTGGAGTTATGGGTGTGTACAGCCATGCCCAACTTTAGTTTGTCTCTTTAACACAGGATTGATATAACTGCAATCTTATTCTGGCCTAGAGTAACCCATGCTTTTTTTTCTTCATCATAGGTTAGTTTGAGTTGTTTGAAAACTTAATTTACTATATGTTCGTTCTCTCTCTCTCTCTCTCTGTGTGTGTGTGTGTGTGTGTGTGTGTGTGTGTGTGTGTGTGTGTCTACTTTGGAAAAGGCCAGAGAACAGCCTTGGATTTATTCTTCAGATGGTGTTCATATTCTTTTTGAGGCCGGGCTTTTGCTAGCCTGGAATTCACCAAGTAGGCCAGGCTGGATGACCAGCAAGTCCCAAGGATCTACTTATTTTTACTTTCCTGGTGCTTGAAACACATGTCACCATGCTCATTTATTTTATTATTCCTTCATTAGACTCCCAGACCTGCCTACTAGGAGGAGCTGGAATTAAAGGGCTGGACCACCACATCTGGCACCCATATCAGTGGCTTACAGCCACCTGTAGCTCTAGCTCTAGCTCTAAGGGAATCTGGTGCCTTGGGCTTCTGGGCCTGCACACATTTGTATACACACACACAAAATTTAAAATAGAATCTTGCTTTTTATTTAAAATTTAAGTCTTATTTTATATGTAGGGTGTTTTGCTGCATGTTGAGTGTGTGCTTTGTGTGTATGCAAGCTCCTTTAGAGGTCAGAAGTAGGTGTAGGATCCCTGGAACTGGAGTTACAGGTGGGTATGAGCCATCATCTGGGTGCTCAGAATCAAATCTGGGTCTTCTGGAAGAGCAACCAGTGCTCCTAATGGCTGAACCATCTCTCCAGTCCCTGAAATTGCTTTGTTAGCTGTTATTGTGTGTCTGTTTATGCATGCACATGCATGTGTATCATGACTCCCATGTGAAGATCAGAGGACAACTTTGAGGAACCTGTTGCCTTCCACTGTGCTGGAAATTGAAGTCATCAGCTGGTTCTGCAAGTGTTTTACTTGCTGTACTGTCTTGTTGGTCCAATTTGCTGCAATTCTTTTATTTTTACTTATTTGCTGTTGTTTTGTTTTTCACTATGTATCCCTGGCTGGCCTGGAACTCACAGAAATCCACTTGTCTCTGCCAGTCTTGTGTTGGGATCAACAGGGTGTACCACCATGCCTAGCAGTTCTTGGAAGCCTAGGAAGTACAATTATATAACTTTATAATTTCACCTAGAAAGTTTATAGTTTTAGTCTTTGCATTTAGGTGCTTGATTTATCTTGAATTAATTTTGTATGTTGGGATTAGAGTTGAGGTTCACTTTTTTCTCCATTGTGGATATAAGGTTGTGCAAGCATTGTCAACATTTATTGTAAAGGCTTTACTCTTTCTTACTTGCTTGTTTTGGTGATAGTGAGTTTTTTTGTTTTGTTTTGTTTGTTTATATAGCCCTAGCTGGCTTGGAACTTAATATGTAAAGCATGGTGGCCTCAGAATCAGTGACCTGACTGTCTCTGCATCCAAGTTTTGGGATTAAAGTGTATGTATGTATGCCTCTACACCCAGGCATGCATGTATATATGTATGTGTATATATGTGTATACACACACACATACATACATATATATGTACGTGTGTGTGTGTGTGTGTGTGTGTGTGTGTGTGTGTATATATAGTTTAAGTCAGGTGGTTGTGGCACATACCTTAAATCACAGCACACAGGAGGCAGATGAGTTCAAGGCCAGCCTCAAGCATAGTCTACATAGTCTCAGGATAGCCAGGGCTACAGAGAAGCCTTGTCTTAAAAAACACAAATAATTTTTAAAAAATTTTATTTTATTCTATGTGTATGAGTGTTTTGCTTGCATGTATATATATGCACCATGTGCTTGCCCAGTGTCCGAAGAGCTCAGAAGAGGCCATTCCCTGGAACTGGAATTACAGACAGTTGTGGACTGCCGTGTGGGTGCTGGGAATTGAACTTGGGTACTCTAGATGAATAAGCGGGTGCCCTTAACCACTGAGCCATCTCTCTTGCCCCCAAAACAATTTATTGACATAGTAAGGGAGTAGTGAGCTAGGCAGTAGTAAGTATCTAGAGAACTGCCTCTCAGTGTTCGTTTACGAAATTACTCAGACTCGGCTCTCCTCAAACCTAGTGTTGTGCCGCAGTGCTTACGTGACTCAGTCCCTCGTGTTCTGTTGTGTTAGAGTTGTACTGATTTCCTTAGATTGTGTCAGACAGTAAAAAGATGAACCAAAGACCAAGAGACATATTTGCTAAAATTAAAAGTATTGCCTTAATTTTGTCTCCCCTTTCTGGCTTAAGGTTTAACTTTACAAAAAGCAAGTCTAAATAAATAGTAAGTTCCAGACCAGCCAGAGCTACATAGTGAGGCGCCGTCTCAGTGACTCTGTCTCAGTAATAGTAGGAGTAGTAACAACAACAATAGTAATATTGGGGTGTTGTGTTCATTTGTAGTCCCAGCTGCTTAGGAGACAGAGGCAGCAGAAGAGTTACTGGAGTACAAATTCAAGGCCACCCTGGGTAAAAGCCAGACCCTATCTGAAAAAAAGAAAAAATCATCCTTTAAAAGAATGTGATCATCTATGCTTTCACTGCCTAAATGATACATATAGCTGATTATTTTGTTGTACTAGGGATTGATTCCAGGGCCTCCTCATGCTAGGCATGCACTCTACCCACATGTCGCTAGAGCAACATGTCTTGAGCCCTGATGCATTTCATTTTAAAAGAAGTAATAGAAGTGAAAGTCATAATAATACAATAAATAGAAAATTATGAACTGATTTTTGATGTGATTTGCAAATTTGCCTGTGAAATGTGAAGGTACCAAGGATGCTTTGGTTAATAAAAAAATTACTGCCTAACAAATGCAAGTGATTAGTCTGCAGCCATAAGAAAGTGTGTTGGCCACAGAATTCTGAATTCTGAGCTTAGAGTACATACTTGCTGTTGGGAGCCTGTGATTCTGCCTGGGTGAGGGGTACAGGGACCAGGTATTGCCTTGCAGTTGCTGTTGAGACTGCTTTTCTGGTTCTTAAAATATCCTGACCTTGTTTGCGACCCAAGCTCATCACAGTTTCTCTTGTTTGCCAGGACTTTGCATTCACTGCCACTTTCTAGGCTTATTGTCTTGTTGAATTAAATTAGACTTTTCAAAAACAAAACTAAAATACCCAACCCAAACAAAAACCCCAGCCATTTATTTTGTGTCTCCTAAGTTTGGTTCAACAAGATCTTTTATCTGGCTCATTATTGTTGAGATCATTTGTATATGCCTAATTTTTCTCCCCTTTGTTTTTCCTTTAGTATCATTGATTAAAAATTCTTTTCTTTGTAGGTTCTTTTTTTTTTTTTTTTAAACAATTTTTTACAGTTTTTGTTCTATAAAGAACTATTCTTACCTGGCTATATTTAAGCTTGTTTTTGGTTCACTTATCAAATCTTTTTGAGAGTCTACACAGAATTTTATGTTTTCTTTGTTGCTGGTTTGGAATTCTGTCTGCAGAATGGTTTTGTAAAGCCACTTTACCTTTTTGTTCTGGTTTTGGTAGAGATGGGTGATGCCTATACTCTTAGCACACAGGAGTCTAGGATAGGAGGAATTGTCTTGGGCTATAGTAAGTTACAGGCTAGCCTAGGCTTGGCTATAGACTAAGACCCTGTCTCAAAAAAAAGAAAACAAATGCTTTTGTGTGTGTGTGTGTGTGTGTGTGTGTGTGTACCCTGCTACCTCAACTTCCTGGGTGCTGGGATTACACCTGTGAACCCTGCTTCATGGAAGAGAGGGCTCCTGGAATATGAGGAAGGCACTCCACTGACAGCTGTATAACAGCCCCTCTAGTCCTTCAAAAAAACAAAAAATGTCTGTCTGTCTGTCTGTCTCTTTCCTAGCCCTTAAAAAATTATAAAAAAGTCTGTCTCTGTCTGTCTGTCTGTCTCTCTCTTTCTCTCTCTCTCTCTCTCTCTCTCTCTCTCTCTCTCTCTCTCACACACACACACACACACACACACACACACACACACACACGCTTGTGTTTTCTTTGAGACAGGGTCTTAGTCTATAGCAAAGCCCAGGCTGGCCTGGACAGATTAAAGCCAGACTGGGCTTTAATCCACAGAGATCTGCCTGCCTGCCTGCCTCTGCCTCCTGAGTGCTGGGATTAAAGGAATGTGCCATCACCGAAGCCCTAATATTAAAAAAACAAACAAACAAAAAACAACAACAACAACAAAAAAAACAGGGCAGTAGAGATAGCTCAGGGTTTAAGAGCAGTGACTGTTCTTCCAGAGGTCCTGAGTTCAGTTCCCAGCAACCACATGGTGGCTCACAACCATCTGCAATGGGCTTTGATGCCCTCTTCTGGTGTGTCTGAAGAGAGCAATGGTGAATTCAAAACAAAACAAAACAAAAAAACCCTTTAAAAACAAAAAACAATTCTTGCTCTTCCATAAATTTTTTTCCTGTTATATATATCACTGCTCAGCCTTTGGGCTACAGTCATGTATAAATATGTTTGTTTATTTATCTGTATTTATTACATCCTATGCCAGGAATTACTCTGCATGTGCTTAGATAAATAAACAAAATGGACACAGGGCTTCATGGAGCTGACCCTGTAGTAACAAATAATAGTAGCTATTTTTAGATTATAATATGTAGAATAGGAGATAAAGGCATGAAAGGGGCCAGGGGTAGAGTTCATTAGAGTACCTGCTAGGCATGCATAAAGTCCTGGATTTAGTCTTCAGTGCCACCAGTTTCCCTGGCCCCACCCAACCCAGAACAAATTAAAAAGCACGGCTTAAATGGAAGGCAGAGTGCATGCAGGGTTGCAGTTCAGTTGACACGGTGTGGGTAGGTCTTCTTGAAGTAGACATTAGTCAAAGACGTTTTTCTTTAGTGATGAGGATGGAATCTAGGGTCTTGTGCACGCTAAACAAGTACTCCACCACTGAATACGTTTACAACCCTCTGCCTCTCATTTGAGATGAGGTTCTTATATATCACAGTTTAAATTTGGATTTATGGTGCAAATGAAAGTGACTTCTGACCCTGTTACCTCAGCCTCTTGGGTGCCTGGATTACACTGGTGTACCACCACCCCTGCATCATGGAAGACAGAGCTCCCGGAATACAAGGCAGATGCTTCTCTGACAGCTGTATGTCAGCACCCTCCAGACCTTAAACAAAACAAAACAAAACATGTGTCTCATGTATGTGTTTAAGATACATGTATGTTTGAATGAGTATGGGCTCATATTATGGTGCTTGTGTGGAGGTCAGAGCATGTGTGTCTCATGTATGTGTGTATGATACATGTGTGTGCATGCACATGTGTACACATGGTGCTTGTGTGAAGGTCAAAGTATAATTTCTCATGTTGGTCTTTGCCTTCTACCTTGTTTGAGACAGGTTCTCTTGTTTACTGTTGTGTACACCCAGCTAGCTGGCCCGCCCTGGTCTAGGAGCTTCCAGGATTCCCCTCTCTGCCTTCCATGTCTTCTGCTGTCTTCCTACTATGCGCACTGAGATCACAGACACCTGTGGCTTTATCCTCTAAATCATTCTCCAAGCCTACCTCTAGCCCTTTTCAAATTTTTTGTTTGAAAAAGGAACTTGGTAAACTGCCCAGACTGGCCTCAAATTTGACATCCTCCTGCCTTAAAGGCCTCCCTCGTGTTGGGATTAAAAACCCCACCACCACATGTGCCACCATGCCAGACAGTTGTATGATGACATAAGGCAGTGTGTGTGTGTGTAAGTCAGAGGACAACTCTGGAGTGTGTTTCCTCCTTTATGTCATTTCTGGGAACTGAACAAGCTGTTAAACTTGAGAAGCATTTTACCCACTGAGCTATCTTGTCCAGTTCAAAGTCTTAACTTATTTTAAGTGTGTGTGTGTGTGTGTGTGTGTGTGTGTGTGTGTGTTATATGCACGTGAGTGCAGGTGACAGTGAAGTCAGAGGTGTCAGATCCCCTGGAACTGCAGTTAAAGGCAGTTGTGAGCCACTTGACGTGAGTACTGGAATTTCAGTCTAGCTCTCTGCAAGAGAGGACACAGTCTTAACTGCTGATTGGCTCCCATTTCAGAAACTTTAGAAAGCAGTGGGAGAGAGTTAAACCTGGGAGAATGTTTTAGAAAGAGGGAATGGGTAGTGCCAATTCATTTGTGTGAGGAACAGTATGGATACAGATTCTGTCTAGAATGGGATAACAAGCAAGTACAAGAGGGGTTTAGTGAGGAGAGGGAGAACAGCTGTTTATCCCTGTTAGGTTTTCCTAGAATGAGGAGGCTGCTGGATCTGTGAGTCCTGAGTCTTGACTGCAAAATTAAGAAACTAGGTGAAGGGAACATCAAAGCAGACAGTAACAGGAAGGTGCAGGGACTGGTGCCTAGGGACAGATGAAGAAAAACAAGTACACCAAGGAGATTGAACAGTGTCTTTTCACCTCCTAGAGGAATAGTTCTCAAGCTGTGCGTTCTTAAGACCATCTGCATATCAGAAAACTTACATTATGATTCATAGGAGTAGCAAAACTACAGTTACTAAGTAGCAGTGAAAATATTTTACAGCTGCCGGTCACCACAACATAAGGAACTCTGAGTTGCAAGACAGCCAGGGCTACACAGACAAAACAACTAACCTGTTTTAAATAATCCAGACCAGCCTCAAACTCCTAGTGCAGGTTAGCTTCCTGGCCTTTTTTTTTTTTTTTTTTGGCAGAATTTCATCCTGATCAGGTTGACCTTAAGTCCAGCCTCAGCCTCTGAGTGTGAGATTATAAGTGTAAGCCACCACCAGGCAAGTCAGGGAGTTAGCCTAAAATGCCAGTGCTGCAGAGTTTTCAAATGGGGCAGATGGACTCTCTTGTAGTTCAAAGTACACAATAAGCTCAGAGGCAGAGCAGTGGAGCTCCATGACCGTCATGACCACAGTCCATTCATAAACACTGACAAGGTCTCAGCTATTTTAATACAAGTCCCAAGGGGGAGAGTGTTGTTTGCTCTGTATGTCAGATGATGGGTCTCCAGGATATCTGAAGAGCATGGTCTTCGATTGCCCAGAATTCCTCAGTGCCCTCTGCTGCTCCTGCCCTGATGCCCTTTCATTGCTGCCAGCCTTCAACCCTCAGGTGTAGTCTGTCTACTACAGTCCTCACTCAAAAGTGGATTTGGTATTAAAGAAATGGCAAGAATTTTAACTTTTCTTAAGGGAAAGAAAAGCTGACCTCAAAGGGAAGGTGCGCTAATACAGAGAACTTGTCTCTATCCCACAGTGGGAAGGAAGGCTGAAAGTAGAAGAATCTGAATTACTCTGAGAGAAAGCAAAAGAAAAGATTTGTTTGTTTGTTTGTTTGTTTGTTTTTCGAGACAGGGTTTCTCTGTATAGTCCCGGCTGTCCTGGAACTCACTCTGTAGACCAGGCTGGCCTCGAACTCAGAAATCCGCCTGCCTCTGCCTCCCAAGGGCTGGGATTAAAGGCGTGCGCCACCACCGCCCAGCCAAAAGAAAAGATTTTTAAACAGTGGGTATCATGGCTCACGCCTTTAATTCTAGAACTTGAGGGGGCAGAGGCAGACAGATTTCTGACTTCCATGCGAAACCTGGTATATAGAGCCAGTTCCAGTGCAGCCGGGGCTACACAGAGATATTCAGGGCATATCCAGAGATATCTCAGGGCAGGGGGTGGGGGAATTTGCTTTAAATCCTATTAAAGAATGGCTTTTCATGTCTGGCCCTTTGTACCTTTGGCAGAGAAGTTTTGAAAACTAACACGATCTGATACTTAAGGTAGAAACGCTTGTCTTGAGGACAGCAAGTTTAGGGCCATCCTGGGTGATAATAGGGGAACTTTGTCCTAGAAAAATAAACATAAATATGTTGGCACAGAATTTCAGTTTGGATGATGGAAGCCTGTGTTGTGAAGATGGATGATGGTGATGGCTATACAGCAGTGTGAATGTACTTACTGCCTCTGAAATGTACACTTAATTGTTAAAATGCAAACAAAACCCAAACACGCTTCTCTTGAGTCAGGATGAGACCTTGAACAGAATGTATTTTTGTTGTTTTTTCTGATCCTTTCATCTTTGAAGCTTACACAACTGGATTAGTTTTCATACTGATGGTTGTGGTGTTTATCTCTGAAGTAAAATTCTCAGAGTATTTAGGAGTTGGAGGGGAGCTGTGTACACAGAATGATGGATGGAGACCAAAGCTGCATTATTTTAACAAAATTTTCCAGCTGCCTCTTAGGTTGCAGTACATACATGAAGGGGATGCACACAGCGGGGAAACTGAATGGCCAGACGTTTGAGTCTCTTTTCCTATCTTATTTTTTCTAGGACAGAACAATAAACTAAGCAGACTCTGACCATTGGCCTCCCACTAGCCAGGATCGACCTAGCTCTCCTTGTGGTCCATGTGCTGCATCCTCTGCCGTCAGTGTGCAACCGGCCCCCAACGCAATGTGTGTTTGTCAAACCATGGAAGTGGGGCAGTATGGCAAGAACGCAAGTCGGGCCGGAGACCGAGGAGTTCTCCTGGAGCCCTTTATCCATCAGGTGGGCGGACACAGCAGCATGATGCGGTACGACGATCACACTGTGTGCAAACCTCTCATCTCACGGGAACAGCGCTTCTACGAGTCACTCCCTCCCGAAATGAAGGAATTCACCCCAGAATACAAAGGTTTGTCACTGGTCCTTTTTGTGAGACTAGCAACCTTTGACTGACATGTTTTTGGCTCAGTTGTCCTGTGTTGTTTGCCCTATGACATGATTGTTGTTCTTTATTATCTTGGTTTGTTAGATAAAATTCGAAGCTGAAATTATCAGAAATGGGTTTGTTTGTTTGTTTGTTTGTTTGTTTGTTTGTTTTTCCAGACAGGGTTTCTCTATGTAGTCCTGCCTGTCCTGATACTCACTCTGTAGACCAGGCTGGCCTCGAACTCAGAAATTCGCCTGCCTCTGCCTCCCAAGTGCTGGGATTAAAGGATTGCGCCACCACCGCCTGGCCAGAAATGTTTTTAGATCATGAAAAGCTGAGAAAAATTGACAGCAGGAAGACCCATTGGTAGAGAACACTATTGTTAAGGAGTCCCTTGTTTGTGACACAGGTCTAGGGAAAAGGGGGACAATTTTTGATCCCTAGGAAGGATAAAGGGGTACTTTCCAGGCTTTAATGGTAGTTTAACAGCTGGCAAAGGGACAGTGGTGCATGTTTGTGTGTACTAGAGAAGGGAGTTTATGGAATATTCAGGAGCTCTGAAGTATTAATGTTTGAAGCTGTTTTAAGACAAGAGCTGACTATAGAACAGAAAGAACCTGTGGGTGTCTTGGAATCAGGTCCCATTAGCAGCTGTTCTTTGCACTCTCTATGTACTGTTACTATCTGCCTTATCATTTATTCATTCATTCATTCATTTATTCATTTATATGTAGCTGCATTCAGACACACCAGAAGAGGGCATCGAATCCCTTTACAGATGGTTGTGAGCTACCATGTGGTTGCTGGGAATTGAACTCAGGACCTCTGGAAGAGCAGTCAATGCTCTTAACCACTAAGACATCTCTCCAGCCCCTCCACCACTCTTTTACAGATAAGCTTCTATTATGTATCCCTGGCTGTCCTGGAACTCAACTCTGTAGACCAGGCTGGCCTTTAACTCTCAGCGACTCACCTGCCTCTGCCTCCCGAGTGCTAGGGTTAAAGGTGCGAATCACTAATACTACACTTGGCCACAAGTGTATTGTGTACACAGCTATTTTTAAAATTAGTTATTTTATGTGTATTGGTGTCTCACTTACATGTATGTCTGTGTAATATGTGTGTGCCTGGTGCCTGCAGAGGCCAGAAGAGGGTGTCATCCCTCGGAACTGATGAGGTAGATGGTTGTGAGCTGCTATGTGGGTGATGAGAACTGAATGAACCTTGGTCTTCTGGAAGAGCAACTGGTGCTGTTAACTACCAACTCATCTCTCCAGCCCTGTTCATGAGTGCTTTGATGCATATCTGTGTGTGTACTACATGATGCAGGTTCAGAAGTGGCCATCAGATCTCTTGGAACTGGTGTTACAGATGGTTATACTTGCCACTGTGGGTGCAGGAAACAAAACCGTGGTCTTTTGCAAGAGCAGTGAGTGCTTTTAACTGCTAAGCCATCTCTTGGCCCCATATACAGTTTTATGATTGACCATTCTAAGAGTTGTTTATTTGTTTGAGATAGGGTCTCAACTACATAGACCAGCTGGCCTTGAATTCAAAATTCACAGAAGTCTACTTGCTTCTGCCTCCTGAGTGCTGAGATTAAAAGTGTGACACCACACCAGGCTATAAGTATTTTTTAACTTGAGAATTATTTATTTGTATGTGTTTGTGTATGTGTGTGTGTGTAAGTGTGTAAGTAAATATATCTGCATACCAGAAGGGATCATTAAATTCCTCTGAGCTGATAGATGTTTGTGGGCTACCAGGCCTGTTACGTGGGTGCTGACATCTGAACTCTGATCCTCCTGATTATAGTAAGCACTATTGATTGCTGAGCCATCTCTCCAGGCCTTGTAAAATTGTTTAGAACCAGGCTAGAAAAATGACTCTGGATAAAAGTATACGCTGATCTTGCAGAGACTCAAGTTTGGTTCCCAGACCCACATGACAGCTCACAACTGTCTGTAACTCTTAGTTCCAGGGGATTCACTTTCACTCACATGTGGGGTGCGCTTAAATACACAGCCAAAATTCTCATACACATAAAATAAAAATGAGTAAGCCTTTTAAATTTTCTTTTTAAAATTTACATATGATTTTAGTCATGTTAACGTTTTATACTTTGGGGAGTTTCCATTTAGAAATCCAAGCAAGAGTTGACTTAGATTTTTTTTTAAAGATAGATTTATTTATTTATTTACTCATTTATTTATTTGCTATGCATTCAACATTCAGCCTGCATATATATCTGTCTGCCAGTAGAGAACACCAGATCTCATTATAGATGGTTGTGAGCCACTGTGTGGTTGCTAGGAATTACTCAGGACCTCTGGAAGAGTAGACAGTGCTCTTAACCTCTGAGCCATCTCTCTGGCCTCTGACTCTGATTCTTTAAGTCTGAGAAATTATTATGGAAAAATATATAAAGTTTACCATTTTGTTGTATAATTTAGTAGCATTAGGTATACTGACATAGTTGTGTGGCTATAACCACTGTTCATTATGAAACAGGAACTGTGAACATTCTAAATAAAAACCTCCCTGTGCTTTCTGTGTCAGCCTTGGAAACTTACACTTTCATTTACAAATAGTGTAGATATTCCATATAAATGAGATCTTACATTTTTTCTCAATTTGTAACTGGCTGATTTCACTAAAGTCCATCTGTCTCATAGCATGTGTTTGAATCCCTTCTGGGGGGTGGGCCTCAGTGGTGGAGTGCTTGCCTGACCCGAGTAAGGTCCTAAGTTTGACTCTAGCACCACAAATCAAACAAACCGTAAAAAGAAAAGATTAATTTGTATGTGTGCAGGTATTCTTACACCATGGCATACATACAGAGGACAGAGGACAGCTTTCAGGAGTTGCTTCTCTCTTGCCACCATGTAAATTGCATGGATGGAGCTCATGCCTTCAGACCTGGCAGCAGGTGTCTTTACCTGCGTTATCATCTCACAGGCCCTTTTAAGAAATTTTAGCCAGGCAGTGGTGGCGCACGTCTTTAATCCCAGCACTTGGGAGGCAGAGGCAGGCGGATTTCTGAGTTCAAGGCTAGCCTGGTCTACACAGAGTGAGTTCCAGGACAGCCAGGGCTACACAGAGAAACCCTGTCTCGAAGAAAAAAAAAAAAAAGAAAGAAAGAAATTTTAATGAGGGCTGGAGAGATGCTTGGTGGTTAAGTGCTCATATTGCTCTTTATTTTTATTATGATTATGATTAAATTTATTTATTTATTTTATACTCTCATAACAGCTTCCCCTCCCCCCTCTCCTTCTAGCCCCTCCCTCTCACCTCCCCTTCTCCCATTCCCCTTTTCCTTTCTCCTTGAAGAGGAGGCTACCCATTGATATCAATTCACCTTGGCATATCAAGTTACAGTAGAAGTAGATGCATCTTCTTCTGTTAAACCTAGATAAGGCAGCCCAGTTAGGAGAAAAGGAGTCCAAAGGCAGGCAGAGTTAGCCCCTGCTTTAGTTGTTAGGGTTCTCATTGGAGAACAAGCTGCACCTCTGTTATATGTGTGTGTGGGGGCCTGGGTCTGTCCCATGTGTACGCTTTGGTTGGTCTCTGTGAGCCACTCTGGGCCAAGGTTAGTTGATTCTATAGGTTTTCATGCAGTGTCTTTGACCTCTGGCTCCTTCAATCCTTCCTCCGATTGCTGCTTTTAGAGGACCCAGGTTTAATTTCCAGCACCTACATGGAGAGCACAACTGTCTGTGACTTCAGTTCAGAAAACCTGACATCCTCTTCTGGCCTCTGTGGATCCTGCGTGCGTGTAGTACATAGACAAGCACTCAGGCACAAACACATGCACACACGAAGTCCAATCTAGAAAATGCCTGGGCATGGTGGCACACGCCTTTAATCCCAGTACTTGGGAGGCAGAGGCAGGCGGATCTCTGAGTTTGAGGCCAGCCTGGTCTACAGAGCGAGTTCCAAGACAGCCAGGGCTACATACAATACACTACCTCTCAAATATTTATTTATTTATTTACTTATTTAGAGTAAATAAATAAATAAGTAAGTAAATGAGTGTAGAACAGATTAGTTACATTCGCGTTGCTCTATCTTTTGGACCTTGTGAGTGATGCGTACAAGGATGTCAGTCCTACTGTTCGGTTCTGTACATATTTGAATGTGTGCCAGTTCTGTATATACTTCTTGTTCTTTTACAGTACTAGGGATTGAACCTAGGTATCGAATGGGCTAGGCAAGCACTACCACTGAATTAAATCCCTTTTCCTTTGTTTGTTTTTTAGGAATGCTAGGAAATACTCTACCAATTTATCTATATTCCCAGACCCTATTTATATTTTAATTAGTAAAAAAAGAGGTAGTTTTTACACTCCCCAGCTCCAGCTTTTCTGGTGGTGTTTTATTTATTTTAGCCTCAGCTTTTACTTGTACTTGGAGTTGTGTCCACAGCTCTCCTCATCCCTCAGTCCTCATCCCTCAGACACTGCTTGATCATCCTGTATTAAATGTTCTGCTCTGGAGACATTATCACTTGCAATTACAGAATCCCACCTAATTTCTTCACAGTACTACTTAAAATGTGTAATTGTTTTGTGCATGTGTATTTACTTGGTAAAAGCTAATGATAGAGATGGAAGCCAGTGTCTTCCTCATCATGGAGGCATCTGTGGTTGCCTTCTTACGCAGTGGTAAAACATTGCCTCCTTTAATATCAAGGACTGAGCCAAGGTTGTCTTTGAGGACTCTCATTCCTAGTCAGCATTTAACTGGAAGTCCCATTCTGTGCAGATAGATAGTCTTGAGTTGGGAAGAAAAAAGTAAAATTGTTTTTCCAGTGAACAATAGAACTCTTTCTTCAGCTGAACTACTATTTGAACAAAGAATTCAAAAAAATTCCCAGGGAATTATTTGAATGTGTATTCTGGACATACAAAGAACAAATCAAGATGGAGAAAGATGCTAATAGAAACAATGGCTCTTTTCTGGAAGTTTTCGATAGTTCTGGGGACAGTCAAAAGGGAACTCCTAGAATAGAAGACTGTAGACTGGAGGGTGTTCAGTCTTAAACAAGTTCAAAAGACCATGGTGAGGGCTTGCCAAGAGAAAGCCATGCACAGGGACAGGTTGGGCATGTGAACCCCTCTGAGGCTTGAGTTTGAAGGAGTTTCCTTCTGACAGGACCCAGAGACAGATGCACTGCCAGCCTAGAGAAGGAAACAAGTGCAGAGGACAGAGTGCCTCTCAGTCACCCACTGCAGATTGTGGGGCTGTTTGTGCACACCAAGATGGGACACATAGATGTTTCATTAATGGACACAGGATGGATATGCAAGTTCAAGGCTACTTTTATTGGTTTTTTTTTGTTTTGTTTTAAAAAAAAAAAACCTTGATCAGATTTCTTGTGTGTTGTTTCTGTTTTATCTCCTGATCTGGAAGAAACTAATCTGGTTGACAAATAGACACAATAGGAACTAGAGAGCTGGCTCAGCAGTTAAGAGTATTTCTTGCAAAGGACCCAGGTTTGTTTCCCACTTCTCACATGGAGGCTCACAACCACCTGTAGCTCTAGTTCCAAAGGATCTAATGCCCTTTTCTAGCTTTGTGTGATACGCTTGCATACATGTGAGCAAAACACTTACACATTAAAATAGAAGCCAGGCATGGCGGTGCACAGCTTCAATCCCATCACTCAGAAGCAGAGGCAGGCAGATCTCTATGGGTTCAAGACAAGCCTGATGTAGAGTGAGTTCTAGGACAGCCAGAGCTACACAGAAAAAAATGTCTGCCTGCCTGCCTGCCTGCCTGTTTATCTATGGTGGGGTCAGTAAAAGTGGAAGCCAGGTGTGGTAGTGCCTTTAATCCTAACACTTTCCAGGCAGAAACGGGTAGATCTCTGATCTCTGATTTGGAAGAGGCCAGGGTTATATAGTGAGACTTAAAAAAAAGTACCAGGTGGGGCTGGGGATGGCTCAGTGGTTTAAGAGCACTGACTGTTCTTCCAGAGGTCCTGAATTCAATTTCCAGCAACCACATGGTGGCTCACAACCATCTGTAATGGGATCTGATGCCTTCTCCTGGTGTGTCTGAAGACAGTGGCAGTGTACTTACATAAAACAAATCTTAAACAAAAAAAAAAAAGTACCAGGTAAAAAATGAAAAACAGGTAACAGGCATAGTCACACACACCTGTAATCCTAACACTGGGAAGTGCAGGTCATTTACTTCATAGTGAGTTTGAGGCTAGCCTGGACTATACAAGACCCCTTCTTACAAAACTGAAAAAATGGAGAGAACAAATTATTCCATGAGATATAGTGGGAAATTCAAGAAGGCATTTCACCTTAGAGACTCCAGAATAGAAGTCTGTGTGGGAAACTAAGAGAGTACTGTGCTCAGTGTGGAAAGGTGTGTGTGTGTGTGTGTGTGTGTGTGTGTGTGTATGTGTGTGTGTGTGTGTGTGTATATTTTAAAGATTTATTTATTTTATGTATGTGAGTACACTTGCTGTCTTCAGACACACCAGAAGAGGGCATTGGATCTCATTACAGATGGTTGTGAGCCACCATGTGGTTACTGGGAATTGAACTCAGAACCTCTGGAAGAGTGGTCAGTGTTCTTAACTGCTGAGCCATGTCTCCTGCCCTAGGAAGAAAATACTTTATTTATAATCACTGTCCTGGAGATATTTTGTTTCTTTAGGTGACACTGGGGCAGAAGGAAAACAGATCTAAGGATCACTGACAAGGAGTGGCGTTATCTTAAAGCAGTTGAGTAAATAGAAGGTTAATTTTTTAAGTATCTATCTTTTGAAAAGGATTTTTTTTTCATGTGTGTGCCTATGTACTGCATGCATCCTTGGTGGCCCATAGAGACAGAACAGGAAGTTAGATCTTGAAGTCAGAATTGGAGGTGTTTGTGAGCCACCATTTGGGTTGTGGAGTTGAACCTGGGTCGTCTGCAGGAGCAGCAGGTGCATTTGATTGCCAAGAAGCCGTCCCCTTACCCTCTAGAGTGTTAAATTTTTGTCTGGCTTCAATGTCACCTAGAGAACATTCTTTTTGAGTGGTAAGTTACTGAAAGCAGAAGGGTGAAGGAAAATGTAGAGAATAATTACAGCTTTACCCTCATTCAGAGGTAAGCAGTAGGTTGAGAGTGAATACGGTTGTCTGTCTTTGGAAAATGGGTGTCTGCTGGCCATTATTCTTAATGGATCCACAGTTGGGTCAGTACAGGCGATAGCCATGTTTTTGAGAAAGCACGAGCAGACATGGACTTGATATTTGTTAATCAGCTGCTTTTTCTCCAACAGGCGTGGTTTCTGTCTGTTTTGAGGGAGACAGTGATGGTTACATCAACTTGGTAGCCTACCCTTATGTGGAAAGTGAAACTGTAGAGCAAGATGACACACCAGAGCGGGAGCAACCTCGGCGCAAACACTCCCGCCGGAGCCTGCATCGGTCTGGCAGTGGTAGTGACCACAAGGAGGAGAAAGCCAGCCTGTCCTTTGAGACCTCTGAGAGGTAAGAGGGTATTGGACAGAGCTTGGTGGCAAATGCTGAGTCCTAATGATACCAACATTCAGGACTGGTGGAGTCCTTGTTAGAGTCCAAGAATCACTGAAGGAATTAGGGGAATTCCAGAGAGGTGTAGGTGACTTCTATCTTGATTGGTTGGCTCTGTATCTAAGGGTTTCCGTACCACAATCCAGGTGGTAACCTTTGTTGTTGGGCCCTTCTCTTCCTGGAGACCTTGGGGGCAGGGGCATCACTGTTAGGATTTTGGAGTCTCTGTCTGTCGTAGTATATTAAATGTCATATTCAGCAGATCTCTGACTGGTTTGAGGGCTAATACCTACTTAGCATATCTGAGTTAAACAACCTTTGCCTGTTGTTAGTTATCTTTTTCAAATTGTACCTTGCAAACATAAAACAAGAAACTAAATAAAGCTCTAACCTTATAGTTAATTTTATCTACTTAGCATGACTTCAATATATTTCTGAATATATTAAAGGATATGATCATTTATAAGGTTACTGATTATCAACTTTTTGTTTGTTTGTTTGTTTGTTTTTGTTTTTCGAGACAGGGTTTCTCTGTGTAGCCCTGGCTGGCCTGGAACTAAAAAATCTGCCTGCCTCTGCCTCCCAAGTGCTGGGATCAAAGGCTTGCGCCACCACTTCTGACCTTGGCTGAGGGAGCCCCTTATCTGCTACTTGGACTGAAAGAAGGGAGGCTGCTCTTGGAAGGGACCTGTGAGCCTTGTTGAGCTCAGGCAAAAGGGGCGTGGTTCTTAACCTTTTTAATGTTGTAAACCTCTCAAACTGTTTTTAAATTAACAAATTTCTTAATTTTTATTCCTGGTATTATCATAATTTACAGTGTAATATATTTTGATATAATAAAAAGACAGCTAGAACTGATAAAAAGACCTCAAGAATGTATAGCTAATTGACATTACATTGTATTAATAGCTATATTTTTAAAATGAAAATCTTGTTATATTTATTTTGTCATAAGATTATTATTACTATTATAATAGGGATTGCCTGAACTCTTTTTATTATAATTATTTTTCTCCATGGGCTTATAACATGATTGCTGTTGTACAATGAAATTTCCTCCTTTATTGTACCCATCATGTACCAACAAAGACATGCCAATAAAACATCTAGCAAATTTTAAAATGTCCCATAGCTTTGTGACATTTTAAACAGTTCTTTGTCTATAAGATCAAGTGTAGCCGGCGTTGGTGGCGCACGCCTTTAATCCCAGCACTTGGGAGGCAGAGGCAGGTGGATTTCTGAGTTTGAGGCCAGCCTGGTCTATAGAGTGAGTTCCAGGACAGCCAAAAAAAAAAAAAAAAAACCAAAAAAAAAAAAAAAAAAAAAAAAAAAAAAAAAAAAAAAAAAACAAAAAGATCAAGTGTAATAACTTTATACCATAAAGTTTGGCTGCCAACAAGAAAATTTCCCATATATGAACACATGGAGTTGCAGCTTCAGTGCCTCATTAAAGAAACATTTTTAAATCTCATCTTTTATAAGTCTGATTTTTTTAGGACAGGAATTGCATTAAAAAATCCCAATTTAAAAGTATCTTTAGAGACCTTGGTTGACTCCTGACATGTGTTATTGCCCAGGATAATTTTAACCCTGAATTTTTTTTTGGGGGGGAGCGAGTTGCGAGACAGGGTTTCTCTGTGTAGCCCTGGCTGTCCTGAAACTCACTCTGTAGACCAGGCTGGCCTCGAACTCAGAAATCCTTCTGCCTCTGCCTCCCAAGTGCTGGGATTAAAGGCGTGTGCCACCACCGCCTGGAAACCCTGAATTGTTTTAAACCAACTTTCTGTTACTGATAGTATAGATTATTAACCATATATCATAAATTATAAATTAATATTTTGTAAACAAGACATGCAGATTATAGTAAACTTACATGTTTAAGACTGGTCAGAAATAAATATGCATTGGCCACATTTATACATTTAAAACAGACAGACAATTTTTTTTAAGCTGTAATTTTAAAGGCAGAGCACCTTCTACCTGTTGAATCTAATTCTCCTGGGCATAGATGTTTTGTAGCCATCAGGTGACTTACCAAGGAGGCTGAGAAGCTGCTAGCCCCTTATAGAGCAGCCTGCACAGAGGCCTTGGCTTACTGCCATCTTGATCAGGCAGCAGACAGGGCTCCAGGGCAGCACAGCTTGTCGGTTTTTGTTGTCCTGATTCAGTCACTTTTTTCTAAAAACCTTTGAAATGAGTTAAAACTAAGTCAACGGGTAAACAACCGGAAATTAATTTTTTAACCATTCCTCCAGACCCAGATATCCCATAGTGCAGGAGTTAAAGATAGAGGAGAGACTGAGTTTTAAGGACAGTGCTGTGTGTGCATCGGTCACCAAGATTTGGTAGACCTGCTGGCCACTTGTTCCTGCAAAAGATGGTTAGTTTCCCAACCATACAGTTAAACTTAGATTTTTTTTTGGGGGGGGGGGGGGGGGGGGGTCAGGCATTTGAAGTCCTTGAAGTGTAGTTGGACTAGGCTCAGCATAGTGGAACTGGCTGGTTGGCCCATGGTATCTCTCAAAGTAATAGGGGAGAACAAATAAATCACAAGCACGTAAAGTATACAATAAGTCTATAGGTGGTTGAAAAATAAACCAAATGAAGCCGATAGTGGCCTCTCCTGGTGTCAAGCCCTGCCTACCTGCCTCCTGCCTTCTGGGTGTGGCTAAACCCAGTTAAGAGAAACTGAAGGTCTGTCAGCCCTCTAGAAGCAGGTATGTCCTGTGTTCATGGCAATAGATTATTTAGCTTTCTTTTAAATCTCACACCTATAGGATGTCCGAGCACAAGAGTGGTAACAGACCATACAGACTAGGGTACCCAGTGGCTTTTGTTCAGACTCTGAGAATCTGATGATATTATCCTTTCCATGCTCCTGTATTTATACTGGGCATTGTTTTTTCTCAGAATTATGTCTCTTAATATTCTATTCAGACATTAGCTATCTTCTACTAAATTAAATATAATTCAGAGGCTAGAGGATAAAGTGTTGGCAATCAGAGTGTGATGATGCATCACACTTTGTAATCCTAGCACTCAGGAAGCTGAGGCAGGAGGATCATTGAGTGTGCGAACACAGCATGTGCTGCATAACAAGTTCCAGAATAGCTTGGACTTCATAGTGAGATTGTAGTGGGGTTGAGGGAGGAATGGGGTTAAGAATGCTTCCTGCACTTCCACAGGACCCAAGTTCAGTTCCCAGCATCCACATCTGGCAGCTCACAAAAGCTCCAGGGCACTGAGTGCTGTCTTCTGGTCTCTGCAGACACCTCCACATACATGGCATACACAGGCACATATTTAAAAAAGAAAAGTTGGCAGGCATGGTGACACATCCTTTAATCCCTGCTTGGGAGGCAGGGACAGGGAGACTTTCATGATTTTGAGGCCAGCCTGGTTTAGATGGAGAGTTCCAGGTCAAACAGGACTACACAGAGGAAACTGTCTTGAAAACCTAAAAAAGAAAGGGTGAAAAGAGAGGGAGGGAGGGAGGGAGGGTGTGGGAGGGAGGGAGAGGGGGAGACAGAGAGAGAGAGAGAGAGAGAGAGATAGATGGAGGGTGAAGGATGGGTTGGGTGGGGGGAAGGGGGGGGGGGGGGGGGCATCTGTTAGCGTGTTACCTGTACTGTTTTGTTGTTTGTGAGACAAGATCTCACTGTGTACTCTGGTGGCTGGCATAGAATTCATATGTAGACCAGGCTAATCTGAAGCATACAGTAATTTCCCATCTGTGCCTCTCACATGCTGAGATCACAGCATGCCACCATGCCTAGCCTCGTATTACTTTCTATGGCTGAACATTTCAGCATGTGAACATACCGTCTTTGTTTTATTCATTCATCGGGTTGTGATAAACATGTAAGGGAGGAGGCCGTACCTGTGAGCGCAGCCACGTCAGTCCCTGTTGAAAAGTCACTAGGTGGGTGGGTGGGTGGATGGATGGATGGATGATATAAAGTTGTAGATTCAGATGATTACAAGGATATGGAGAAATTGGAACCTTCTATTTTCCTTGTGGGGAAGGGTTGCCAAGTAGTAGAATCTTGAATTTCTGTTGTTCTTGGTCCCACCTCCTGAGTGCCGAGATTACAGGGTTTACAGCCATGCCTAATTTTTGTAGTGCCGAGGAGTAAACTCAGGGCTTTGTGCACATCGAACATGTGTCAACCAAGCTTGAGCACTGCCGTCAGATGACTTCATGGAGACATGCTGCCCACGGGAGCTGGCAGGGCTTAGGGCAGTGCACTCGCTACTCAGGCCTTAAGAGGTCCTGTTTATGTTCATTAGGAAGCCTGTGTGTTGTGAATGTTTCTCCTCTTGTTGAGCGAAGGCTGCAGCTGTGTTGGAAGGAGAGGGTTACACATGCACACTTCAGTCTTGGTGTTGAGTGTTCTGAAGGCTCCTGCCTGCGGAAGCACTTCCTTCGCCTCATCTCCATCATCCATGAGGGGCTTCCTCTTGACCGACAACTGTGGGGCCTCACTCTGGCATATGGGTGATGGAGCATTGCAGTCAGTATCTGGCAATTTAATGATTCTCTTCTAGCAGTTTTTAGAGTGGGAGTTGTTTTGTTCTCCAAAGTGACAGCATTTACTTTATTAGTTGTTGATTAAAAAGCCAGTGAATATAGATTTAACATCAGGGTCTGCTCTGAAGGTGCTAGTTCTGTTCACAGTGACCATATTCCTATCCACCTGTTAGCAGAGATTCTGAGTCACACCAAAGATGGAGAGTATTCACCAGCGTCAGGACTATGACTCCAGAGGCCTAGTAATGCCAAGTACTACAGGGGCACCATCCATACCTAAAACTTGTTTGGTTTACTTGGCAAGTGTTTCCTAAAGTGGACTTGCATCTGCTTTTCAGAAGTGGGGGAAGGGATGACAGGCCTCCTGTAGTTTAGTTTAGGAGAAGCAAGGACTTTGCCCAGGTCTTTCAAAAAACAACATAGATGTCCCAAATGCTTGGTGTTTAGAGGAGGGGTACCATCTTCAGCACACACTGTACCTGCTGGGTGGTGTGTGTCACTCACTGCACAGCTGGAGAAAAGGCCTGGTTTCTGGAAAGGAAGGTAACATTTGAGCTGTCAGCAGTACTCTGCCTCTGCTGTGTGCACAGACTTACTCTACAATCTCTACGATGTATGCTTCACTGGCAGGGAGGTTTCGTAGACTTGTGAGTGTGAAAAGTTGTATTGTCAGGCTTATCTGGGCCTCACTATGTAGCCTTGAGCCTCTGATCCTCCTGCCAGGACTATAGGCATGTACCACTATGCCTGTTGGGCTTGAGCCCAGGACCCCAAGCATGGTAGGCAAGTAGTCTACTGACCAACTACAGTCTTAGACCCTGGTGTGTAGTTCTTTTGAGTTTATGCCTATATGTAAAGTTGCAGTTGGGGATTTTTTTTTTTTTTCAGGCTCGCTCGATCCCTCTCTCCCGCCCTCCGTGTGTGTGTGTGTGTGTGTGTGTGTGTGTGTGTGTGTGTGTGTGTG
>JANHMN010000020.1:1982382-2019154 GCA_030674055.1 Rhabdomys pumilio | reverse complement strand
GTGTGTGTGTGTGTGTGTGTGTGTGTGTGTGTGTGTGTGTGTGTGTGTGTGTATGTGTAGTATACACGCATATGGAGGTCAGTAGTTGACATTACTTTTCTACCTTATTAATTGAACAGTCAGATGTAGAACTCACCAGTTCACCAGTATGGCCAGCGCATACTCAGCATGCTCTCCACATTTCCCATGTATCATTCAGGGTTCTCTAGAGGATATAGACAACAGAACTGATGTCTATAATAAAGGTGATCTATTAGATATTAGAGTGGCTCACCAGGTATGGTCCAGCTAGTTCAGTAGCTGGAGAATCCAGTACTTTACAGTTCCGGAGGTTGGATGTCTCAGCTGGTTTCAGTATATGCCAGAATCCTGAAGAAGTAGGCTCTAATGCCAATGAAGGAATGGACTTGTCTGCTAGAGTGAGGCCAAACAGGCAGAGAGCAAAAGCTGCTTATGTCCATGGCTTTTACATCAACTCAAAGCAGGTGGTCTGGGCCAGATTAGAGGTAGGTCTTCCCACTTAAATGATTTAAGAAAAATTGATCACAGGTGTGTACCCAGCTGCTTGGGGTTTAGTTAATTCTAGATGCAGTCAGGTTGACAACCAAGAATAGCCATCACATCCTGTCTTTGCGTTCTGAAGGTTGGAATTACAGCCTAGTCACCACACTCACATAGTGTGACATGGGCTTTGGGATGCCAGACTCCAGTTCTTACCCTTGTGTGGTGATTGCTTGCCCACTGCGCCATCTGCCTACTGCTGGTTTGTTTTTAAAATAGGATTTCTCTGTCCTGCCCGTGCTGATTTGGTCTCAGATGTGCTGTGCTTAAGTTTTCTGCCCCATTAGTCTTCTGAGCATCGGGACTACTGGGACACTCTGCACCTACCCTGTGAGGACACCAGAGTACATTTACAGACCGATGTCAGTTATGTTCACACCAGCAGTGTGCAGGGAAGGGCACTGGCCTCTGGATATCCCACATGGCTCTTGGTCTAGTTGTTTTTAAGATTTGTTTACATTTTTAAAAAGATTTATTTTATGTAAATGAGAATACCATTGCTTTCATGAGACACACCAGATGAGGGCATCAGACCCCAATGGTTGTGAGCCACCAAGTGGTTGCTGGGAGTTGAACTCAGGACCTCTGGAAGAGCAGTCAGTGCTCTTAACCACTGAGCCATCTCTCCAGCCCTTGTTTACATTTTTATAGTTTTAATTATATGTATATATGTATGTCTTTATGTGGGTATGTGTGCTTGAGTTCAGATGCCTGTGAAGGACACAAGGGCATTATATTTTCCTGGCCATAGTACAAGCAATTATGAGTCCTCTCATGTTGGTGCTGGGAACCAAACCCCAATTTTCTACAAAAACTGTAGGTATTGGTAACCACTAAACCATCTCTCTAATACCTAATTTTCTTTTCTGTTTTACTTTTTTGTTGTTGTTGGTGGTGTTTTGGTTTTTTTGTTTGTTTGGTCGGTCGGTTGGTTGGTTTTTTTGGAGAGGGGTCGTTGTTTGTTTTATTTTTCAGACAGGGTTTTATGTAACCTTGACTGACCTTAAACTCACTGAAATCCATCTGCCTCTGCCTCTGCCTCCTAAGTGTTGATATCAGAGGTGTGCAGCCCACCACTCCTGACCTCTTTAAAAACAAACAAAAAATCCAACTATCTAAATTAAGTACTACTTTTTTTAAAAAATTTATTTATTTTATATATCTTTAAGCACATTGTCTTTGAAACACCAGAAGAGGGCATCAAATCCAATTACAGATGGTTGTGAGCCACCATGTGGGTGCTGGGAGTTGAACTCAGGACCTCTGGAAGAGCAGCCAGTGTTCTTAACAGTTGAGCCATCTCCCCAGCCCCTTAAGAACTATTTATTATTGGGTATTTGTTGGAGGCAGGGTGTGTGTGTGTGTGTATCTCCTTTGATGTATATAGAAGTCAGAGGATAGGTTTGTAGAGTTGTAGAGGTAGGTCTTTTCTTCTACTGTATGGATCCTGGGGATCAAACTCAGGTTGTCAGGTTTGTGCAGCAAGTGCCCATGTTACCAGAGCCCAGCGTCTTTTCCTTTGACAGTAACAAATGGGAAGTGTTATCATATGCTGTAATTGGACAAGATTGTTTTTCAGGAACGTTCAGAGGCCCAAGGTGCTCATTCTGTTCACTCACTTTTACTTGGCGTCATTGCCACCTGTAAGCAGGTTCTGGGTGACAGGCAAGGCTTGTTCTAATTCTTCCCTCCCCTGTGTCCCTGAAGGTGACTTCTCTGGTCTCTTAATGGTAGTGTGTGTTCTTCCTTCTTAGCTCCCAGGAGGCAAAGAGTCCAAAGGTGGAGCTGCACAGCCACTCAGATGTCCCTTTCCAGATGCTAGACAGCAATAGCGGTCTGAGCTCTGAGAAGATCAGCTACAACCCCTGGAGCCTGCGCTGCCACAAGCAGCAGCTGAGCCGCATGCGCTCGGAATCCAAGGACCGGAAACTCTACAGTATCCTTGTCCACTGATGGGAAATCGTGTGAGGAAATGGCGAGACAGTTTGGTTCTTATTGTAGTTTTGGTGTGAGGACTGAATCTGGGGCCCATTCCTGCCCCAAGCATTTGCTCTACCACTGAACTCTCCCCTTAGTCTCCAAGGGACTTATTACCATATATTAGATATAATATTAGGTTTTATTATGAGATTTTTATACATGTACATTTATAATGTAATTTAAATAGCATTCAACTGCTTCCTCTCTGGTGTCCTGTCCCCTAATTTTCCTCTTCCTGACTAGCCCTACTCTGCTTTTCTCTGTGTGTCCCAGGCAGTCTCACAGGGTTATTTACAGGGACATGGGTACCTGACCCCACTGGGGAAGGATTTCTTTCTCTCCTCTCTACCATTGATGAGGTATGACTCCTCGGGGAGGGATGAGGATTCATTTCTAGGAGCCCTATGACATGATGTTTCTTGATAGAACTGGCCTTGCACAGGTAACGGTGCTCTTGCAAGTTCTAGATTACAGCTGCCAAGTCATGGATTGTGCCCTTTCTCTGACCTCGTTGTTGTTGTAATTATTATTATTACTTTAATGATTTTTGATTTGGTTTTGGTTTTTCTTTTTTTTTTTTTTCCTTTTTTTTTAATAAATTATTTATTTCATGTATGTGAGTACACTGTCGTTGTCTTCAGACACACCAGAAGAGGGCATCAGATTTCATTACAGATGGTTCATATCACATAGTTGTGATCATCACAAGGCTGTGAGCCACCATGTGGGTGCTGGGAATTGAACTCAGGGACCTCTGGAAGAGCAGCCAGTGCTCTTAACCGCTGAGCCATCTCTCCAGCCCCCTGGTTTTGGTTTTTCAAGACACGGATTCTCTGTGTAACCCTGGCTATCCTGGAACTCATTTTGTAGACCAGACTGGCCTTGAAATCAGAGATCCACCTGCCTCTACCTCCCTATTTATTTCTGAAATCAAAGGTGTGTACCATCATTGCCTGGCCTTAAAATGAGGTTTTATTCTTTGATAGTTTCTTATGTGTGTGCTCACACCTACTGGAGCCTGTGCCCCTCCTATTCTCAATTTAAAAAAAAAAAAAAAACAAGCAAACAAAAGCCAAAAGAAACCTACAGAATTTAAAGAGAGTGCTGACATATTCATAGATTTGGGCCATAACTAAACTATGGTAATTTAGTGGCAGCCATACCCCCAAAGAAAAATGACTCCCCCTCTCCTAGCAGCCTTTAACTACAAGTAGACTTTCAGCTACATGAGGGTAAGACCTCATGTGCTCCCCTCTCACTCGTGCTGGAATGCTGATGGGCCAGGTCTTATGCAGGTGTTGTGTAGGAAGGAAGCCACAGCTGCTTTGAGTGCATGCCTGTCACAGCATGTGCCTCTTCCCTTACCCAGAGTGGAATGTTGGCATGCTCAGTTTTGTCCAGGTCTTGTGCAAGCCATAAGTCATCATCACCACAGCTGCTGTGTGCCTGACTGCAGTGAACACTCTATGGTCAGAGACAATATTATCCACACTTTTTCTGTCCTCATAATTGTCCCCTAAGCTTTAGAAGGAGTGATAACAGCTGTCCCACTTGTGGCTGGAAATTGGACAGTTATTTACTCTCTACAAGATTTGGCCAGATATTCTTTGGGCTATTGTGTGCATGGTAGACCTAAAGCATAAGCGATAATAAAACTAGGTGTGGTTGTGTGTGCCCACTGTCTCTGCTCTCTCTCTCTCTGGAGATGGGAACCAGTAGTTCAGTGTCCTCCTTGTGTTCTCCAGGCTGTTGAAGACTGTCCTGGGATCGTGAGACTGTCAAAATAAAGACTGGAGGTACCTGAGTCGGTAATGTGTCTCCTCTGCAAGCCTAAGACCTGAGTTCAGATGTGTAGAACTCAGAAAAAGCCAGGCTGTGCCTGCAGCCACAGTACTGAGAGGGTAGAGACAAAGATAGACAGGTCCCTGAAGCTTACTGTCTCAGACAATAAAGATAGGAGCAGATGGAGGAGTTACCTGATGTTGCCCTCTGCCTTCACACGTGCGTGTCCACATCCACTACGATATGTACACCACACATAGAACATAGCATGCACACCCCAAAATTAAAAAAATTCAGATCAGTGGGTATCTTGTATATATATTATGGAAAATGATATAGACCATAGGCTATACAGGAATTCTTATTTTCTCTCTCTCCATAGTCCTGGTTGTCCTGGAACTCACTCTGTAGACCTTGCTGGCTTCAAACTCAAAGAAGTCTGCCTGCCTTTGCCTCCCAAGTGCCAGGATCAAAGGTGTGCGCCATGCTCAGCTTTTTTTTTTGTTTTGTTTTTCCGAGACAGGGTTTCTCTGTGTAGCCCTGGCTGTCCTGGAACTCACTCTGTAGACCAGGCTGGCCTCAAACTCAGAAATCTGCCTGCCTCTGCCTCCCAAGTGCTAGGATTAAAGGCGTGTGCCACCACCGCCCAGCAACTTTTTTTTTTTTTTTTAATGTAATTTTACATGTATGAATGTTTTGCCTGTATGTGTACCATATGCATGCCAGGTGCCTTTGGAGTCCAGAAGAGGGTCTCCTGGAACTGGAATTAGAGACGGTTGTGAGTCACCATGTTGGTGCTAGCAATTGAATCCAGAAATTGAATCCAAAAGAAACAAGTATTCTAAACTGCTTAGGTATTCTCCAGCCCCTAGGAATAAGATTCTAATTTACTTTATGACTTGAATGAGTCTTGAAGGCATTTTACTAAGCCTGAAATAAGAGGACTAACGCTGGGAACGTCCAGTAAAATGAGCTGCCTCTAATAGACAGGTTTCTAGACACAGAGCATGGAGGTTTCCTGAAGAGTAGAAAGGGCAGACTCACTGAGGTCCACCTGCCTGTTGTCTGTGAGTGCTGAGATGAAAGGGTGTGTGCCACCAACCCCTGGCTCTAAGATTTTATGGTATGTATATTCTAAAATTTGTTAAAGTCAGTAGTTTGAAACTGCTGTTTAAGAACTTGTGAGGGGCCGGGCGGTGTGGCACACACCTTTAATCCCAGCACTTGGGAGGCAGAGGCAGGCAGATTTCTGAGTTCGAGGACAGCCTGGTCTATAGAGTGAGTTCCAGGACAGCCAGGGCTACACAGAGAAACCCTGTCTCAAAAAAAACAAGACAAAACAAAAACAAAAGAATTTGTGAGACTGTACAGTTTACAGTGGACTAGAATTTTAATTGTGCTTTCCTGGGTGAAGCTGACTCTGAGTATGGTTGCCGTTGTTCTTAACTCTGGCCCAGAGTTCCTCCTGCTTGAGAATGTGGTACACCACTTCAAGTACCCGTGTGTACTGGACTTGAAGATGGGTACCCGGCAGCATGGGGATGATGCTTCAGCTGAGAAGGCAGCCCGGCAGATGAGGAAGTGTGAGCAGAGCACATCGGCCACGCTGGGGGTCAGGGTCTGTGGCATGCAGGTGAGTCACCACTGCTGAGAGCCCAGGTGCCGCCGAGTGCATGTTTTAGGTTGTGCCCATACCTACCTGACACTTCTGGCCTGCACTGTTCCAGAATCTCCTCTTAAAAGGTGAGTCCTCCACAGGGTGCTGAGTGCGGTTTTGCAGGTGGGTTCACTGAGTCCTGCTTTCCTCACTTGACTCTGGCTGAGCTCCATGTGCAGGTTCATTGAGAGAGCCTGTTGCCCTGTCATGGGCAAAGTAAGACTTGTCTGTCAGCAGTGTGTTCCCAGTTAGAGTCTAGCTTGGAGGCAGACTTCTAGAGTGATGGCAGTAGGCCTGGTGTTGGCTTTCACAGCTCCAGGACTGGAAAACCTGGGGTGAATGTGGCCTCCCTGCTCCAGTAGGAGGAGCTGAAGAGCTCAGGTGGGTCAAGAGTGTCTTCCAGACTGGTTCGGTTGTTTGGTTGGTTGGGGGTTGGTTTTTGTTTTCTTTTGGTTGGGGGCACTTTGTGGCCATCAGACCTTCCTGGCTCTCAACCTTGTCTTGTCTCCTGGGGTTTCAGGTGTACCAGCTGGACACAGGTCATTACCTCTGCAGGAATAAGTACTATGGTCGTGGACTCTCCATCGAAGGCTTCCGCAATGCCCTCTATCAGTATCTGCACAATGGCTTGGACCTGCGACGTGACCTTTTTGAGCCTATCCTGAGCAAACTGCGGGGCCTCAAAGCTGTGCTGGAGCGGCAGGCCTCCTACCGCTTCTACTCCAGTTCCCTGCTTGTCATCTATGATGGCAAGGAGTGCCGGTCTGAGCTACGTCTCAAGCATGTGGACATGGGGCTCCCTGAGGTGCCACCCCTCTGTGGCCCCAGCTCCAGCCCTAGCAACACCAGTCTTGAGGCTGGCCCCTCTTCTCCGCCCAAGGTGGATGTCCGCATGATTGACTTTGCACACAGCACATTCAAGGGCTTCCGGGATGACCCTACAGTTCACGACGGGCCAGACAGAGGCTATGTGTTTGGCTTGGAGAATCTTATCAGCATCATGGAGCAGATGCGGGATGAGAACCAGTAGGCCCAGTTCTGGGCCCTAGGACCCCTTCCTCTCCACCCACAGGCAGGGACCATTGCTCTGAACTTGCTGTGAGGACACACAGACTTGCTTTTAAAGGGTTATATTTCTCTTTGGTGTACACTAAAAGAAATGTTTTTAGCTGTAGCCTGGAATCCATATATATAAAGTAGAGGAGGGCAGAGCATTTGTCCTTCCAGCCAGGCTCCTTAGCTCTGCGGCTGTGACTGCTGTGTCCAGGCTGACTCAGGAAGGAAGAGGGAGCCCCAGTGGGCTTGACAGCAAAGAGAATGCCTTGAACTTTGGTTTCCCTTGCCTAAGGCTTTTGGGATCTGTGGCTGTGGGGCTCTGCTGTGGCTGGCACAGGGTCTTTCCATGCCTAATCATCCCTTATTTCCCAGAATTGGGGAAGGTTAAGTGCCCACATCCTGAGGGCCTTTCTGGTTTTGTGCCAGTGCTTTAACAGATGCCCTCAGGGCATTAGAGGGCTAACAGCACAGATGGACTCATCCTTGGGTCTGATTTTGGCATGGGGCTAGATTTGTGAAACCGAGCTAAGGCCAACTCACAGCAGAGGGCAGGCCCTGGGCTCCCTTGGCACCCACTGGCATGTAACCTTGTTCTTTCCACAACCTCAGCCAGCCTCTTGCTGAGATCCCTTGCCTAAGGAGGCCTCATATCCTTCTATCCCACTAAGATGGGCACAGCTCTGTTTGCTGAGGAGAGTCAGTGTCCCAGGAGGCCAAAGGGCCTTAGTGGCTCTGGCCCAGACAGTATTTGCAGTTCTTGGGCTTTGGCTGGTATCCCTTCCTCTAGCTTGGGCAGCTGTGCTGCCTTTGGATGGGCTGTTCCTCCCAGGGCTCATGAACTGTGGTCCGCTCAGGGTCTTGTCTTCTCCAGGCCAAGCTCAAGGCAGTAGCCCATTATGTGGTATTCCAGGCTCTAGGCTTGGAGGGAGAACTCTAAACTTGTTTGCTTTTAGGGACATAGGGTCCTGGGTACAGGTGCCCAGAGTCTGCTGAGAGCTTTGTCTGATTTATCCTGGGGTTTGTCAGTAAGTCCATTTGTCCACCTGCTAGCCCCTGTTTTGTGGTGAGCTTTCTGGAGTGTAGCCTTGATTAGTATCTGTTGATTTCCTTCATGCTTTCCTCAGCAGAGTATTCTTGTTCCCTTTTCTGAGGGGAGTCTGCTCCTGTGCCCTTCCTCAGCAGGTTCTGCTGTTAGAAACCTGGTAGGCAGATGCCTCAGCGTGGTGTTTACCTGCTGGCCCAGTGGCCTTCAGCACCGACAGTGGGTAATGAAGGCTTGGGGTGATCCTGACCCACTGCTTTTATTTTTGCTACCAGTCCTTTGTTGGTAGAGACCTGCTGCCTGTCACATAGGTGTCCCGACAGGTTACACTACACTCATCGTTACCAGGGTGAGCAAGGCTCCAAGTCTGTCACTTCTAACATGTCTATTTTGGCATTTGAAGGTAATCTTGCCAGCCTTTGAGAGAGACTGATAACAAATGGCCTAATTTCCAGGTTCTTAGAGATGCAGCCTCTGAAAAGGGTTCCGTGACATATCCAAGTCAGTCTTCTGCCCCTGGTGCCAGTGGTGGGCAGGTTCCCATTCCTTAGGGCCGGGAGGCACAGCTTTGCCCATTTCTGGTTACTAACAACTGTCTTCTGTCCAGTAGTAGTGTTTCAGCCATGTAGGCAGCAAGTGTTCATTAGTGTGGATGCCTTTTCTCTGGCAGGATAGAGGTCAAGAGAGGAGTTTGGGGCCAGCATAGACGTACTAGGAATGTGCTGTACTTCCCAATTTACCAGATTTTGGGAGGTGGTGTCCCCATTCTACTGCTTCTCAAGTACCAATGGAGGTGTAGGTGCTTACACGGCTCCTGCCTCTGCAGCTCGGAAAGGCTGGGATTTGCTGCTGCTTAAGGGCAGGGCCTCACTTTTCGGCACTTTTGATATCTGGAGGCCCAGCTCCATTATCTGATAGGTGGTGGCAAGTGTGTGCACGCACTTTCACCACTACTCTTCTGCCTGCCCCAGGCTAGAGCCCTGTCCTTTTCCTGACAGGTCCTGCCTTCCCAGCCTTGATTTGGGACCAAAGTACAACTGGGATCATGGGTTGGGGAGCTCACATCACCCCTCTCCATTGTATTTCCCGGGGCAAGCCCACAGCAGCCCGGGGAAGATGGGTGGGAGTGAAATGGGATGGGTGCTGCTTAAAGAGGAAGGGACCAGTAAAGCAACTTCCTTGCCTGGGACCCCACCCCTGTCAGCTGTGGGCCTGTGCAGTGGTGTAGGGATTCTCTCCTAGGGGCAAGGGACCTGGGCTCGTTCAGTATCCGCTGCTCATTCGCTCACATCTGGCCACGTGCACGTTCCCTAGATGCAAACTGCTTTGAACTTTACAGCTGTATAAGTTTGTGTGTGTGTGTGTGCTCATTTTTAAAACTACATTTTAATGAGGAAAAAGGAGAACCTGGGGAAAGTTCCTTTGCTTCTGTGGAGGAAATGTAAGACTTCGAATTCTGGAAATTGTTATCTGCTCCTCTTTCCTGGAAGCTACACACCCTAAGACCTGCGCCTGGATACATACATGGCTTCACTGGCGCTTAGGCGCGCTTGCGTTTCCCCGGGTCTTCTGGTGGAGAGGAGTGCTTGGCCCAAGCTGGCCCTTTTCTGTACACCCAGCGCTACCCGCCCGCTTGTGTCCGGTCGTATACGTCAAAATAAAGCCTCTAGAAACTGAACTCTGTCCAAGTCTTGTGAAAATTTCATAGCCTCCGGTTGGGTCGACCTGGCTAGTCAAGGCGTCTTGATAGCCACCTGAGGGGAAGGTGCCCGGGTCCCAACAGAGGGACCCGAATGAGCTGGGTCCTCACAGGTGCTACAGGACAGGGCTGTAGCTGGGGTTGAGGGCTCATGGGAGGGGTTGGAGATGAGGGTCAGAGCAAGTGTTGAGGGGCAGAGTCATCGGGGCGGATTGGAGTGGCGTCTGGGGGAGAGGCGGCATCGGCGGGGCGGGGCGGGGCGGGGCGGGGAAGAAGGCAGCTGCCGCGTGGCGGACCGGGTTCCGATAGGAAGCTAAGCGTCCTCTATCAGTTCCGCCTTTAGATCCGCCAATGGGCTTTTGACTCGCGAGTTCTCCGGGTCCCCATGGCAGCCCAGCGCGTTGGAAATCTAATTGGCTACGTCTGCCGCAGCATAAATCCTGGCGTTCGGCTGCGGGCGGCCCTGCCACGTAGATGGCAGTCGATTGGCTCTCCGATTGGCTCTCCCCTGTTACGTCACTGGCTGCGCCGCCTCCGGCCGGAACTCCGGGCCAGCCGGTCTCCAACCAGTTCCTCCTCTTGTGTTCTGGCTGTCCCTAGACCTCATATTAAGGTAGAGCAGGGGGACGAGGTGACACCAGAGTTGGTCAGTCTAGCTGGTGAAGGGTGCAGGTCAGGGCACAGCGGCGGGAGTGCGTGGCAGGGGTCGGTTAGGCGGCCTGTAAGTACTTTGGACTGATAGGTCCACTGCTATCATCTGCAGACGCCATGAAGGCACTGATCTTGGTGGGTGGGTATGGGACACGGTTGCGGCCGCTGACGCTGAGCACTCCGAAGCCATTGGTGGACTTCTGCAATAAGCCCATCTTGCTGCATCAAGTGGAGGCGCTTGCCGCGGTAAGACCGTGGGTCTGCTATGGCGGGAAGAGGGATGGGTAGTGACTGGGACGCAAGGGGTAGTCATACGTTGGGACCGAGCCAGTCAGTTAGCACACCTTATTGTGTCTGATAGGCAGGTGTGGACCATGTGATCCTGGCAGTGAGCTACATGTCACAGATGTTGGAGAAGGAAATGAAGGCACAAGAGCAAAGGGTGAGACATGGACTTAGCCCGTTCTTTAGGTCCTTTGGGCTCTTACTATTGGAGGAAGAACATAACCAGATGACTTCTTCTTTCCAGCTTGGAATCCGAATCTCTATGTCTCATGAAGAGGAGCCTTTGGGGACAGGTCAGTAAAAGGAAGGCCCTTGGGCAAAGATTAGGGTCAGTAAAGGGGTATTATCCAATCTGGGTGGATGGGTGGGGCCTCCAGAGTCTGGACTCAAGGACCTAGGTCTCCAGCAAGCTGGTAACATAGGACTTGTCCTCTTCCCTAGCTGGGCCTCTGGCGTTGGCCCGAGACCTGCTGTCTGAGACTGCCGACCCTTTCTTCGTTCTCAACAGTGACGTGATATGTGATTTCCCCTTCCAGGCCATGGTGCAGTTCCATCGACACCATGGCCAGGAGGGCTCCATCTTGGTAAGAGAAGACTTCCTTCTGTGACATCCCCACCCTCATATCAAGTCTCACTTGATCCCCAGTCGTAAACTGTTTTGCTGCAAAGCTGTGCAGAATGTCTTTGGGGGAACACCTTTGAGATATGGGATAGGCGTCTGGACTAGGCCTAAAGTACCCTCCACCTCTATATTCAGGTAACCAAGGTGGAAGAGCCTTCCAAGTATGGTGTGGTGGTGTGTGAGGCTGACACAGGCCGCATTCACCGATTTGTTGAGAAGCCGCAGGTATTTGTGTCCAATAAGATCAATGCAGGCATGTACATCCTGAGCCCTGCCGTGCTGCAGCGGATCCAGGTGTGTAGGGGAGAGCCGCCGGGAGGGCTGGGTGGGCTAGGGTGGAGCTGGCCTCCATTGTGTGGCCTGCTTACAGATTGCCCACTTCCACAGCTGAAGCCTACATCCATTGAGAAGGAGATCTTCCCAGTTATGGCCAAGGAGGGCCAGCTGTATGCCATGGAGCTGCAGGGTGAGGCAGAGGCCATAGGGTGAGAGGGGTAGTCTGTCTGGCTAGGCAGAGCCCTCTGATTCATCTCTCTATACAGGCTTCTGGATGGACATTGGACAGCCCAAGGATTTCCTCACTGGCATGTGCCTCTTCCTGCAATCGCTGAGACAGAGGCATCCAGAGAGATTATACTCAGGCCCTGGCATTGTGGGGAATGTACTTGTGGTGAGGCCCTTTCCCAGCCTGTTGCTAATTTGTTCAGATTTGAGAGACAAATGACCCACTCTTGCTTTCCTCAACACTCTCAGGACCCAAGTGCACGCATCGGTCAGAACTGCAGCATTGGCCCCAACGTGAGCCTGGGGCCTGGTGTGGTGGTGGAGGACGGCGTGTGCATCCGGCGGTGCACAGTGCTCCGTGATGCGCACATCCGATCCCATTCCTGGCTTGAGTCATGCATCGTGGGCTGGCGCTGCCGTGTGGGCCAATGGGTAGGTCTCTAGCTGGGCTGGGTGGGCACAGGAGTGGGGAAATACATGTGCCCCGTTAACAAGGCTTATCCCCCACCTCCAGGTGCGCATGGAGAACGTAACAGTGCTGGGTGAGGATGTCATAGTTAACGATGAACTTTACCTCAATGGAGCCAGCGTGCTGCCCCACAAGTCTATTGGGGAGTCGGTGCCAGAACCTCGTATTATCATGTGAAGGATATGTAGGGCTGGCCAAGCCCCCCACTTTACCATCAGCAGGGTAGGACTCAGTACTTCAGGAGACCCTGGACTTGGTGCCATCTGTCTAGGGAGGAGTGGATGAATCTGAAGCTGTGGACGTCTACCTTCTGGTGGGGACAGGAACGGACAGGCTCCTGCCAGGCATAGCCCACAAGCCCCCACTCCCTCAAGAAGAGCTGGGCCAGGGCTGTATGGAATAATAATTTAATGCTCACTGTGGCCTGGACTGAAAGTCAAGCTCGGGCTCCCACAGTGAGGCTACACAGGCAGATGGGTGCAAGTGGGAAGAGCGAGGTGACGGGGAGACGGCCGGAGGAGCGCATAAACAGGGCGCAGTCGCAGCTGATGCAGCTTCCAGGGTGGCCTAGGTAGCTGAGGACATGGCACTTGTGTTGGCTGCCTTGTCCCAGTCCTCAACAGATACAATGGTGGCTTTGCAGAAGAAGCAGTCCTTGTTGTTCATCAGGTGCTGGTTGATGCAGGCTCTGTAAGAGTGGAGGGGAGGGAGTGCTACCCTGTGTGTCCTTACTTGCCTTCCCAAGTCCATGGGGCCCACTTACTTGCAGGATTTGTGACCACAAGGCTGGAACACAGCAGAGATGGGATGGGCATAGCAGATTGGGCAGAGGTCCTCTTCATTGGTGGGCTACAGGGTAGAGAGTGCAGAGTTGGTGCGGGATACTTACACCTGTCCTGCTGTTTACAGATTATTAAAAGGGCATGTGCCTCTGTTTACCCCACTCACCAGGGAGGCCGCTGCTGCCTGGGCAGATGCAGCAGTCAGGTGAGCCAGCATCTGTTCCACCTGGGCCAGCTCCTCAGCACTGATGTAATCTGTATCTGGATTAGTAGTAGGTAGTATCAGGGCCCCTGTAGTGCTAGAACTCAGTGCCTCTTGAATACTCCCATGCCAGGAATTTGCAATTGAGGATCCTGAAACTCTTCCCTGACCCACCCCTGGTTCACTTACAACTCTGTAGAGAGAAGCGTTTCCGGTCAGGGGCAGGCAAGGCAGTGCCAGGTGCTAGGGGCTCAGGCTGCCCCAGGAGATAGCATATAGAACGAAGCTGGAAGCAGGGATCAGCCAGGAGCACAGAGGTGGCTTGCTCTGTCCTAGATAGGGGAGGGCGCATAGGTAGCAGGAAGGCTGTGAGCCTGTGTGAACATGATCTCCACGTGGGATAGGGGCCATTCAGAGGCCTCGCTCATTATTATGCTCATTCTTTCCACCTTATTGCTTACCAGTTTGAAGAGAAGGGTGCTGCTGATGGCTTAGAGGATAGATGTGCTTGCTACTCAATGACAACCTGAATCTGATTCCCAGAGTAGGAGAAACCCCACCCTCACACGTTGTCTGACTTGTGCATGAGCGCTCACATACACACAAGTAAATCTAAAAGGAGAAGCGTGAGGCCTCCGCCTAGCCCATTATACACGAATCCTTCAAGGACTGAAAACATTCTCCCCCAAGTCTTTTTGCTCTTCAAGAGGGAAGTCAGGCTTCCAGCTAAGCAAACTGGGACACTGGGGCCCTCTAGTGGCCACACTAGCTTCTCAAGTGCCAAGGGATATGGTTGCTCCGCCCCTTAACAGCAGGAGCCAATGGGAACTTGGGTCCCCGCCCCTGAGCGGTCATTTCCTAGCTAGTACTTAGGATCCAGTCAGAAAGCTCTTGCAGAAGCTAGCGGGAGCTGGAAGAAGGGCTGCAGCCCCACCTTACAACCCCAGACCAGAAGAGCAGGGCTTCTCTGCCGGCTGGGTAGGTGGGGCCAGCATTGTGCCTCTCAAGCCATGGGCCATAGCGAACCACAATCAGCCTGAACAGAAGTAGGTGAGTCTTGCAGCTGTTGACCTGCACTGAGCTGTCCCCACTTCTTCCCTGGTGGTCACTGCCATGGCCCGGCTGGTGCTATCAGGCATACTACTGTGCATGCTGGGTGCTGGATCAGGCACTTCAGATCTGGAGGATGTTTTGCCTCCTGCTCCCCACAGCTGCCCCAATAAATGCATCTGTGCTGCCGATGTGTTGAGCTGTGCGGGCCGTGGGTTACAGGACTTGCCGGTAGCACTGCCGGTCACTGCTGCAGAACTTGATTTGAGCCACAATGCACTCAAACGCCTGCACCCGGGGTGGTTAGCGCCCCTCTCGCGGCTGCATGCCTTGCACCTAGGCTACAATAAGTTGGATGTCCTGGGTCATGGTGTGTTCACCAATGCCAGTGGCCTGAGGATACTCGATCTATCGTCTAATATGTTGAGGATGCTCCATACCCATGACCTGGATGGACTGGAGGAGCTGGAGCAGTTACTTCTGTTCAATAACCGCCTGGTGCACTTGGACCTGGATGCTTTCCAGGGCCTGAGCATGCTCACCGACCTCTATCTCAGCTGCAATGAACTCTCCTCTTTTTCTTTCAACCACTTGCACGGTCTGGGGTTAACCCACCTGCGAACTCTGGACCTTTCCTCCAACCGGCTGAAACATATCTCCATCCCTGAATTGGCTGCACTGCCAACTTATCTCAAGAACAAGCTCTACCTGCACAACAACCCACTGCCCTGTGACTGCAGCCTCTACCACCTGCTCCAGCGCTGGCACCAGCGGGGCCTAAGTGCTCTGCACGACTTTGAACGTGAGTACACATGCCTGATCTTTAAGGTATCAGAATCTCGAGTGCGCTTCTTTGAGCATGGCCAGGTCTTCAAGAACTGCTCGGTGGCTGTAGCTCCAGGCTTAGAACTGCCCGAAGAGCAGCTGCACACACAGGTAGGCCAGTCCCTGCGGCTCTTCTGCAACACCAGTGTGCCTGCTGCACAAGTGGCCTGGGTGTCCCCGAGAAACGAGCTGCTTGTGGCACCAGGCTCTCAGGATGGCAGCATCGCTGTGTTGGCCGACGGCAGCTTGGCCATAGGCAGGGTGCAAGAACAGCACGCAGGTATCTTTGTGTGCCTGGCAAGTGGGCCCCGCCTGCATCACAACCAGACGCTTGAGTACAATGTGAGTGTGCAAAAGCCTCGCCCCGAGCCAGAGGCTTTCAACACAGGCTTCACCACACTGTTGGGCTGCATTGTGGGCCTGGTGCTGGTGTTGCTCTACTTGTTTGCACCACCCTGTCGCGGCTGCTGCCACTGTTGTCGGTGGGCCTGTCGCAACCGTTGCTGGCCCCGGGCATCCAGTCCACTCCAGGAGCTGAGTGCACAGTCCTCAGTGCTCAGCACTACGCCGCCCGACGCACCCAGCCGTAAAGCCAGTGTCCACAAGCATGTGGTCTTCCTGGAGCCGGGCAAGAAAGGCCTCAATGGCCGTGTGCAGTTAGCAGTAGCTGAGGACTTCGATCTGTGCAACCCCACGGGCCTGCAACTCAAGACTGGTTCTGAGTCAGCCAGTTCCACGGGCTCAGAGGGTCTCATGATGAGCTAGATTGCCTGGGAGTCCCCCGGGCCACAGGCCTCCTGCTGCTTGCCCTGTTTGCTGCTCCAGTCTAGAGAGCTGACACGCTGGTGGGACTTACTGTGCCTGGTCCCACAACTGCATGTGAGCCTTGACCTTACTGTAACAGTCCTACACACTGGTAAAGGGGCTGAGACCCCCCTCACTTGCTTCTTGCTCTGCCTGGCTCAGGACAAGGCCTCAGACTACTAAAGCCTGCTTCCCCTAGGACCTCAGAGTGACCAAATGTCCCACTGAGATTACAGACCAAGCCAATCTGGTAAAAAAAAAAAAAAAAAAAAAAAAAAAAATCCCTTGCATCAGAGTCCTGGGACCACCTCCAGGAGTTAATGCAGATGTCAAGGTGTGGTATAGAAGGGTCAAGCATGCCACTTTCTCCTGCACTGCCCAAGGAGGGAGCTGACAGCTCAGAAGATCCAGCTCCCATTCTAAGATGGAAGAAATGAGTCCTCCCTCTACTTAAAGGGGACCCAGTCTACTGCCATCCAGCCTCCTGAAACCTTTGCAACTCCTGTGGAGTCTGGGGGGATGCACACCTCCTACGGGACACTCCTGTAAGAATAGCCCTGCTGTCTTCAGCTACAGGCAGATCCAATCCCACAGGCTCATACCTCAGCAGGAAAAAGCAGAGATAGGTGACTGATGTGGGCCTCATGTCTCTGGAGAGCAGGAGGCCTCTCAAGGACTGGCACTCATCGTAACCTAATGGCTATCCAGAGCCCTCAGTTCGTGCCTCTGGCACTCCCTCTGCAGACGGGTGTGGAAGATGGGCAGCGCCTCTCCCATGATGAGCTGACCGCTCTGTCCTAGAGGACTACTAAGGCATTTTGTAATAAAAGTGGTACATGTTCATTGCTGAGCCTTCCCAGATGGGGAGCTTTGTGTGCTCAGCTCTTGATCCAGCAGGATGGTCCTGACCATCAGAGAATAAATAGCATGTCTTCCAAGTTTGGGGGTTTATGCCACTGCAATAGACGTGGCTGAAAGCTAAGACCTCCTAGCCAGCCAAAGAAGTTGCTGTTGACACCTGTTTAAGCAGTTTACACATCCCCAGCTATTCTTTGCCTCAGTGTCCCAAACTAAATTCTGAAGTTCATTTTGAGACAAGGCAACAGGTACCATGAGGCTCTGCCCTACCAGCCCCTCCTCAAAGTGTGCACCCAGTTCCCATGACAGCCAACAGTCCCCAACACTCACTCTGAGGTTGGACCGTGCACCAGGAGGCGTACCAGGATGCCAGTCACTGCCACCAGGATAGGGTAGTGGTCCACACTCTCCAGCCCTACAGGGAGGGAAGGAAGATGAACCACTCATGTGGTTGGTTCCGCGGCAGAAGCTTCAGGCCTGGCTGACACCACTGACCTTTCCCACTGTTTTCCTACTACAGGCAGGCTAAGGCTGGAGTGCACAGTCTTGGTGCTGAATGGAGAATCTAGCACTGCACTTAGTGTCCTGGCAGGGACACTAAGGCCTGGGTGTGCTGAAGTGTGGGGCATCTAGATCCTTACCAGGCAGCCGTAGGGTAACTACACGGTCAAACAGGTTCCTCTCAGCTGTCACCCGGTTCAACACCTGGTTCAGCAGCTGTGAAGGCAGAAGCCTATTGGTGGATGGGCAAGCGCACCACCGGAGTTATCCCCAGGGTCCTACCCTCCTTGTCCAGATGGACACACCTGTGCAAGACGCCGAAGCAGCATCTCGGAGGTAGGGCGGGACCAGTCAAGAAATATTTCAGGTACCAGTGTGATGGTCATTTCCAAGACACGCAGCAAGCTGACCGACAGGTCGAAGCAGGTGGCACAGACCTTGAGCTGCCGGCTATCCACAAAGTTCCGCTCTAGGCGTTCGGCAGCCTGTTGAATCTAAACCACCAACAGGTAGCCAGGTAGCAGCCAGCGGCCTTGCAACACTGGTGAGCCTCAGTCTCTGCCCATCCCTTCCCCAACACACTTGAGTCCCACCACAGCCCACCTCCTGGATCATGCCGATGAACTCAGAGAAGGCCCAGTTGAGCTGGTTAAGGACGCTGTTGAGAAAGCTAGGTGCCACATCAGAACCTTGTCGCAGCAGGTCTGCCATGTGCTGCTGCAGCAAGGTTGAAGGGCAGGGCTCTGGGGGCAGAGGAAAGCAGTGTTACCTACCAGGGACTCCCAGATAGGACTCCTGCCTGTCCACCTAGACCACTGCTTTAAAAACAAAAAGATGTCTGCCTAAGAACATTCAGATCGTGAAGGCAGAGGAACAGAGCACACAATACTGCCTGGGAGTTATGAGCAAGTCTGTCTCCCTCTTGCTGGGTAAGCCACAGGCTGCAGGTGTTTCCAACACCATCATTCCCCATGGGCCAGAGAGCTGTCAGCCCGATCTAAAGCAAGTTCTGAACCACATGCCTGTCGGGCAGATGTCAGAGATAGACAAGACAACTTAGACTGTTCCCACTAGTGTCAAGGCCAGCTTCATGAAGAGCCCAGACTGTGCTCTGCTGTCCTCTGCTGCCCTTGGTCTGGCCTTGGCATTTGGCTTAGGTGTTGAGCGCCAAGTCTGGCTAGAAGGGCAGAAGTAACCAGAGCTCTCCGCTGCAGCTGGCCCAACATACCTCTCCAACCCTCTGATGCAAATCAATAGTCCCTGCACACAGGAACGGTATCAGGCCCCACCGCTCCTCCCCACTTGCAGCGCAGGTCCGTCCTAGAGTCCAGGTGAAGGTATTTAACAAGGAAGGACTTGCTGTATGAGTCTACATAAGACTTTTGGCCTCTCTGGAAACATCCAGAGACCAAGACACTAGCTGCAAGGCCAGAAACACTGGTGAGCAAGGTAAGGAATGTGGCAAGCCCTCTGCAAGCTGCACAGCCCAAGGTCTTGTCCAGGCTAGATGAAGGCCCTGGGGCTAAGGAGACTTTGAAAACCTCAGTTCCTAGCCACATCTATAGCCCCCTCTGGGTCCTGATCAGTTTCTAGCTTGTACCCCCTCTTGAGTCAAGGGTCCAAGGCCAGAAGATAAAGAAGACAGATACACTTCAGGGTTATGGCTGGGAGTAAGGAGGCAGAGGGCAGAAATAGAGTATGTCCCTACTCTCCAGAGCTTCTACCAAGCTGGAGGGTCCTTTCATTGTTAACCCTTCACTACAAGCCCAAAGGGAACAAAAGATCCTATCCTGGAGCATCCCTAGGCTTTAAGGGAGGGAAATGGGAACCCAAGGGAAAGGGTAGGAGCCTGACATAAGCCCAGGCAGTAGACTTGGAGAAACAGGTGACTCAAAGATGCTGAGGGTAGCAGGAAAGGGTACCAGCCTCTCTGATGCGTCACCAGGGTTGGTCTAACCTGAATACTCACTTTGTAGGCTGGGCAAATTGGCATCCTCTGGCTTGGTTTTCAGCAGATGTGGCAGCCGTGTATAGCGGTACCCAAACCCACAGCCCTGGGGAGAAACAGCAGGAGTCAGAGGGTCAGGGTGACATTTCCTTCCAGCTGGCCTTAGCTGCTCCCCTCAGGTCAGACTTACCCTCCAAAGTCGCACCAGGATCCAGTTGGTCTGGGCCCAGGGCCGTTGCTCATAGGGTGCCAGAAGGTTCCTCACCATGGCGATGCGCCTGTGAAGGTAACAGATGGCAAGCATAGCGTGAGGCTGGGCATGGTGCTGTACAGAGTGGGATATGTATCCCCCCAAGCTACTTACTGCTCCTCAGGGATCCGTTCCACAGCCCGCAGGGAGTGTGGGTAGCACACATAGCTGGCCAGGGCCTGCATCAGTGAGTCTCGAATGTCTGTCAGGATATGCTATGCCTCAGCAAGTCTCTGGCATGGGCTGAGAACCCCAAGCCTACTGTCCACATGGTCACCATTTAGGTAGAAAACAGCTTTCCAGCCATACTTTCCCACCCCCATTCCCATGGCCCTCTGGAGGACATCTCACCAGTGCCTACTATTCGAGGGTCAGCAAAGTGTTTGGCAAGGATGGCAGCTAAGCGGGTCAGGGTCTCTTCGTAGCCTACAAAAGAGGGCGGTGAGGACTTCGGGAGGAGTAAAGGTTCCAGAGAAGGCAGGTCCTTTGTCAGGGTGGGCAGGCTTGTGTAGCAGACCCCAGAGCTGGCACTGGGAGCCAGTCTGGACCCATGTTAGCATCTGGGGACACTGGGCAAGTATACAATACAATGGCAATTGGGAAGGGGATTAAGGCATAGATCCACTGTGGGGAGTGGACAGATCCAAATCTGAGCATGACCTGGGCTCTAACTCATTTTGGAATATGCCTGGTGACTCAAGAGTCAAAGTCCCTTGGTTTCCATAGCTCAGTCTTCAAAGACAAAAGTAATAGCAAGGACTGGGCCAGGCACAAGACAAGTGAGGGGCCTGCCAGCTTATAGCCTACTCTGAAGCCCCATTGCTAGGCCCAGCTTGGATCAGTGATCTTAACGAAACAGAGGCTCTTATTGAGCCCCAGCAAGACTCCTCCTTGCTATGCTTTACAAAGACAAGCTACTATGTCTATCTCACTGCTGCTCTGTGACCAGTACCAGAGCAGCGGAGTGAGGAGCCAGCCAGCTGTGAGACCTCAGTAGCCATCAGCAACAGCAGCAAAGGAAAGAGCTAGGGGCCCCACCCGGATACTGTCCTTGGGGTACTTCTGTTGCAGCTTCTAAGTCTGCAGGCACTAATTCAGTACAAAAGTTTGATGTGTGTGTGGTCGGGTCATGACAATGAACCTGGGCTTGCCAAACTCCGTCTGCAGGTCTCTTTCTGCACAGCCCCCACTCCCCAAATCATGCATGGCACCATCACCTGGGAGCTCCTCCATGCTGTGCACAGGGCCAAAATAATTCTTAAGGGCACTGTAGCTGTTGATAGCCACACTTAGGTAGAACTCAGGCATGAAGGCAAAAAGAGACCCCGTGCGGTCCCCATGCTCGATGGTCCGAAGGCAGACACGCAATAACCAGTAGATATCCAGCATTTTCTCCTGCAGGAGGCACAAAGGGTGCATTTACTGAGAGGGCCACAGGAACACAAGCTGGTCTAGGGCTCAGGAAGTCCTACCCAGAACAACGGCATCACAACTGAGATCTGGACTTCAGGAAGTGTGAACAGTGAGTCTAAGGTGGAAGAATGGGGTTCTTGGCAGGCAAGAACCCAGCCAGTTCTTACTATGACCCAAGCTAGAACTGGTTAGGAAAAGCGATGAGACTTCCCAGTACAGAAAGACTGTAGAGACAAGTGGGAATGGGACTGTGAGGGAGCCATGACAGTGTCCAGGCCTAAGACGGTAGAGGAAAGGACTGGATATCCAGGACTAAGGAGCCATTGACAGGCTGTGTTGCCCACACACCCAGAATGGCATCCCCATTTCTGAAGCTCAAGGTCATGGAGCAGAGATGCAGGACTGGAGCAGGGAGGAGGGAGTGTAGCTCAGCACACGAGCGTGAGACACCTGTGCGCGCTACCCAAGAGTCTATGTGGAGGAGGCAGGCAAATCTGGTCTGGAACTCCAAGAAGCAGCTGGTGGGAAAGGTGGGGCAGTCATAAAAAAGGCCCTGTTCCCACAGTGTGGCTTTTAGAGTCTCCATCACGATTAAGTGAAGGGACATAGGACACAAGAAGGTGCCACAACCCAGCACAGAGTCACAGTATGCACTTGACACCAGCTCTCTGAGGTGTCCCCAATCCCAGGACCTGAGAAAATACACAGAGGAGTGAGAAACAGGCCTGGGCCCACTCATGGGCAGTGGGTACACCACCACCACCACAGAAGACCCAGGAAGATGAGTCTGAGGCGGGATGAGAAGTGCAGCCAGTGCAGCCAAGGGGCCAGTGACGGAGATGTGCCACTGAGGCTGGGGACAGGGCAGACAAGTTGTGAGCACTACCTCAGAGAGGTGGAGGAGCCTGTGCTTGACCAAGAGTGGGGGGAGGGAGGAAGCGAAGACAGCAGAAAGGGGAGAGTGCTGTGGGCAGCTGGAGTCCAGGAAAGCACTCACATTTTAATAACGGGCAGGGCAGGGGAGGGAGTAAGCGCTCAAGACGCAGGAAAAGGCAGCTCGGCAAAATGAGGGCTGCTTATGAAAAGCTTGTCACTGCTATCATACTCAGTAGCCAACGGCTGGAGCCACTCTCTGTCTGAGATTCAGAACAAGACAAAGATATCCATTGTTGCCACTTCTAGTCAACATAGCCTCGAGGATCACAGCCAGGAAAATTAGGCAAGAAATAGAAATATAAGGCATCCAAACTGGGATGGGAAGAGAAAAGCCACCTCTGTTCACAAACACTGTCTTATGTTTAGAAACCCCAAAGGTCACACACACAGGGAGAATTAGAAACAAATTCTGTGAAGTTGTAGAATACAAAATGAAAACTACTAAATCTTGCTGGAAAAAATGAAGGCGACCACCAGAGACATCCCCATTCACCGGTTGTTGGCGTAATATTGGTACAATATTGATGCTGACCAAAGGAATCTACCACTTCCAAAATATTGTTGAGGAAATGGAGAACCGGGACTAGAGAGGTGCCTCAGTGGTTAAGAGTACTTGCTGTTCTTTCAGAGGACCCAAGTTCGATTCCCAGCATTTACATAATGGCTCACATGGGATAGCACCTGAATATGTATCTCAGCCTGTATGAATGAATGAGCAGGTGAAAGAAAATGAGAAGCAGCCAGAGACTCAAGAGGCGGCAGGTGAGTTAGCCAGGAACAGGTGTAGAAAAAGTCAGGTTGAGGGAAGGCCAAGACTAGCCTAGCAGGCATGGGTAGAGTGATCAATACCTAAAAGGAAGGGTAAGGAGATGAGGCAGGAGGGGGCAGAAATGACCCTTACTTAAGTCACAGGCACAAGGGAATGGCCTGCCCCAAGAAGGCAGGGTCCTTAAGGGTCCTGGTGCAACCTTGCCCGGCCAACAGTCAAACAGAGAGGCTGAAAACAGCTCACACTGGAGAGGGCCATGCTATTCACCTGTGAGTAGACAGTGGCGTGGACCCAGGCAAGCCTACGGCTCAGGTGGTCCAGCTTTTCTGAGAAAACCTTCTGGCTCTTCGTCAACTCTGCAAGGATATCCTTCCTCTATCCCGCAAGGAGGAAAAAGACAGTCAGAACACAGCCTCATGTCCACATCTCTCAACAGACAGTCTGCTCTCGGCTCTACTAGTACCCCAGGCAGATTAGGGGTGGGGCTCTGCTTCCCAAACTCATTTCTGCCAGTGCTGACCCTGAGCAAGCTCCAGAACAAGGCCCTAATTAACCCCTCGGTTTGTACCAGTGAGGGGGTCTGTGAGCTGGTGTGAGCATCCAGGACACAGGGTCAGACTGCAACATCAACAGCTGGCTAGGCTTAAGGCTTTGGTGACAATGGGACCAGAAGGCCTGTTAGGGAGGCCCAGCCCAGTCTGGGCATGCTATGGCAGAGGGGCTCCAGGGACTGGGAGAGCCAGGCCTGCTTCCTGCTGACTCAGTGGCTAAGGAGGCACTCAGGGTCCATCCATTATTAATGAGGATGATGGGTTTGCATCAGCACTTAGTGGGCAGGGGTGGGGGAACCTTGGCACTGGCTGCAGCTGGTGGATGGGGCTCAGGTTATACAGGCCCCTCAGCCAGCCTTGCTCTTAACACCCAGTGCAGTCAGGGCAGGGACAGGGGAAATGTTGGGGCAACCTCAAGACCAGATTTCCTTTGTGGGATGCCCCAGTATCCCTCTAAGTCTTTTTAGGACCCTCCAAGTACATATTGTCCCTGTACAATACACTTCTGTCCCAATACCCACCTGCTGGTCCCAGCCTTACCCTCTTAGGGCACCGACGGAGTTTGTCCTCTGTGTCTCTCAGGGCCATTGCATACTCGTTGACATCATCAGACACACCCACCATCTAGAGTATTGAACACCACATATCCAGGGTGACCCTTGGGTACCTTAATCAGGCTTTTAAAAACCTAGTCTGGACCCAGCCTGCAAAGTTCCCAAAATTGGGTCTCTTCCTACAAATACAATACAGATCAGGGTCAGGCAGTAATATGTTTGTGTGCACCAGCACCCCACAGGCAGTGTGGAGTATCCAAGCACCCCACAGGCAGTGTGGAAGTATCCAAGCACCCCACAGGCAGTGTGGAGTACCCAAGCACCCCACCATGCAAGGGTTGACAGTGCAAACCTTGCCCAGCTGCTGGTGAACACTCAGATTATACATCATGACTGTGCCATCCAGGACTTCCAACAGCGAGTTCTCAGTCAGCGGCTGCTCAGGCTCTTCAGGAGGCCTCCCCAACAGCAGACCCTCATTCCAATGGCTGCCCTCAACTGGGGGGCAGAGTACTAGATGAGAGCCAGGCTCTGGTGATTGGTTTTGGTTTGAGACAGAGTCTCACTGTGTGACCAGGCTGACCTTAAACCCAGAGATCTGACTACCTCTGTTTTACTAGAGCTGCGATTAAAGCCACACCCAGCTTCTGTTTTCTCTTAAATACTCACAAGCACCTGGGCCTTCCAGGAGGCGAGGGAATTCCCTCTCTCTTCCTTGTCCAGGAGGGGAGCTTCAGGGAGAATGTGTCAAGAGAGGGTGGGGTGCAGGGCAAGGCCCCGCAGCACCAGGACCTATTTTTGTAGTATTGATTTCATATCTTCAGATTGTGCTTCCTGTGCCCTTGGGATGTGGCCAGACCTCAAGGTGGTAGGGAGTGGGGGGAGGAGGGGAGTATCTGGGCTTTGCCAGAGCTAAGGGGTTGCACAGCAGAAGGTCCCTTAGCAACTCTGCCCAGCACCTACTGTCCTCACGAGTCCTCTGTTCCACATTCAGTGAGCGGACTTTCACTTTCTCCATGGTACTCAGAAGCCGCCGTGGGGTCATGAGGCTCACAGCTGCCGTGCTAAGGAATCGGTTGGCTCGGCCCAGAGTTGGAGAACTGAGCCAGCCTGGCCGGGGTAGGGGCAGTGCCCCTCCTATGGCCAGGGCTTGCATGGGACGCTGTGGTAGAGAAAGGGTGTTAGGAGCTAATTTGGCTTCCAAGACTAGGGCCTATGTACAACTCTCTCATTGCACAGGGTTGGGGGATGGGACAGGGAGAGGTCATGCCTCCACCTGTAGCCAGGGAGCTTCCCTTGTGAGAAGGTCCTTGCCTACATGGAGAAGCCAGACCTGTGTCATATCCCTGCCTACAGATGAAGGAAAAGCCCACTGCCTGTCGTACTGCCACACCTGAGCCGCTGTGGGGGCAGGCTCTTCATCTTCATCCAGGTCGTCCATGGTGGCTGCCTGGAGCTCCAGGGGGTCAATCACGATATTGGCTTTGGAAGCAAGGTCATCTGAGAGACATGGCAGGATGGGAGGCTTAGGCCAATGGCACAAGAGGGACCACAGGGGAACAGTTCTGAGTGGAGAAGGCACGGGCAGGCTGGGCAGGGGAGCTTGTACAACTTACTCCCACTGGGCTTCCCTACCCTTTTCCCCTCTTACTCCAACCTAGCCTTCTGTCTACAGCTCAGGGGACCCCCTCCTCTAGCTGCAACTAGCAGCAGGAGGCACCCCTCATTAGAGCAGCCCGGTGAATCTAGGGTTTCCTGTCACTTCCAGCACCTCTTTCCTGACTGTTCCATATGCAAGGTCACAGGCTGCCTGGAGCCCTGCACACCTCAATTTGCAGACTCTCCAAGCACCCGTCTAGCTCAGGCTTTGCTTCTCACTGGGTCTGTAGGCATCTCCAACATACTGAACTTGCTGTCTCAGCCTCTGGCAGCCCCTCACCCTGACGACACCCAGGCACATAGCGTAATCAAGACTATCCAGTGCTTACCACCCCCTGCTTCCCCGGTGCAGGCCCCTGTCCTCCATCAGCTGGATAATTGTATCCCCTTTCAACTGTTCCTCTGCAGGCCATCCTCCCTACTTCAGCAGCAAGAAGGAGCTCCTCATAACAGACTCGACTCCTCACCCTCAGTCAGGTCTTTCAAAGCTGTCCTTGGAGGGTTTGCACCTTCTGTGTGGCCTCACTGCCCACAGTTTCCTGCCCCAGATGTCACCTCCCAGCCAGTCTGTAGGCCACAGTGGGAAGCTTCTATGCCTTGTTGTTGCTCTTTTTTTTTTTTTGGTTTTTTTCGAGACAGGGTTTCTCTGTATAGCCTTGGCTGTCCTGGAACTCACTCTGTAGACCAGGCTGGCCTCAAACTCAGAAATCCGCCTGCCTCTGCCTCCCAAGTACTGGGATTAAAGGCGAGCGCCACCACCGCCCGGCGTTGTTGCTAATTCTTAACACAGTGTTTTTAGATTTATGTTATCCTTTTACTTGTATGAGTGTTTTCTGTACATGTACCACATGCATGCCTGATGCCACAGAGATCAGAAGAGGGGCCGGGTTCCCTGACACTGGAGTTGCAGGTCACTGTGAGCCGCTATGTGGGAGGTGGGAAGCAAACCCTGGCACTCTGCAAAAGTGACAAGTGCTCACAATTGCTGAGCCAACTCTCTGGCCCTGTGTGTTGCTTTTTAAAGTAAGGGTCTCACTACCTAGTCCTGGCTGGTCTGGAACTCACTACATAGACCAGGTTGACCTTGAACTAATGGAGATCCTCCTGCCTCTACCCTTCTGAGTGCTGGGATTAACAGTGTGCCACTACAATCCGCCTATATTTGCATTCTTGCCCTTGGGTTCACAGTACCACAGGCCCTTTGCCCTGGAAGTGAACTGTGTTCACCAATGAAGGCCGCTCACATAGTGCTACACTCCCCGTACCAGGATCCTAACCCCAGGCTGACATGCCTAGCCTGTCTCTTGTGCCCAGGGAAGGCACTGCAGGCTAAACTGGAGATCATATATAGCCTAGCAGGTCACCCTGTCTGAACAGTTAGGAAAGACTTGGGCACCCTCTGGTGGACAGAGGATGGCTCAGCACCACAGGACAGCAGACTCAGAGACTGCTTCTACCCAGCCTCCACTCACCTTTAAGGGTCTTTCGAAGGTGGGAGAGGAGGCCCCCAAGGCGCTGAAGGTCAAAGTAGTCCACCTTGCCATTGTAGAAGATCTGGGGTGGGATATAAGCCTCTGCAAGGAGTCAGGGATGGAGGCTCAGCAGGAGAACTCTCCAGAGCCATAGCCTCTCTGCTAGCCTTCTGACCCTGGTCATCTACAAGCCCAAGAAGACAACAGAGCCAGAACCCAGGCCTCCTTGTCTCTCCCACTCCTTGCTGTTTTAGGTTAATGCCAACAACTGTAGAACTTGTGGTGGAGGGAATTCTTGGCAGCTGGTTACTCAAGAAAACAGAAGGACAAACCATGAGATATCACCAAACCCAGAGTGCATACCCTGTCTCCTACTGACCCTTGGGGACACTGTCCGCCCAAACACAGGAGCCCCAGTAAACCAATCAAGGCAGCTATACAAAGGACTGCGCAGAGATCTGGGTACCAGGTCTAAGGGATGAAGCCTGTCATGGGCAGGAGTGTTTGGAAGCGGTCAGACAATGGAGGCCTAAGGCCCCAGAGTGTGGGGCTCCTGAAATGGACATAACTGGGCAGAAGGCCCAATAGCCCTCACATTCAGCTCAGCTCTCTCCAACCCCAGGGGCTATCTCCAGGCTACTTCAGTCCAGCCTTGCCAACCCGGGTTTGCTGTTACTTACCCTCACTGAAGGAAGCATGGGGGTTGGAAGCTTTGTATTCATCCCAATAGAAGCGCAGGGCAGACACCAGCCGGTGCAGGAAGCAGACCATGTACTCAGGGGGGCAGAGCACAGGTGTGTTCTAGGGGCATAGGACAGAAAACATGTACTGGTGTCAGCCCTGAGCCCAGTTCACTCCTCACCCAAGGCCGCGCCCTAGGCTCCCAGGAGGGAAAGGCAGCAGAGGACAGAGGCAGGTGAAACAGCTTTGTGGCAGGCTGAGGTGCCGGATGCCCAGTGTGCAGCCCCTGTAACAGCCGGGAGCCCACAGGGGCCGCCCTGGAGAATACCTACCCCTCGGCCACTGGCGTTCTCCTGCAGAAACTTTCGGAATTTTGTCAGAAAGATGTACCGAGATGCTTCACCCTTCAAGGGATGGGAAAAGAAGGTTGTGCTAAGCTGAGGATTCTGCATCTCACCCTGTGCCCTACCAGACGAACATAAACCAGCCCTGCTATCTGGGGTCAGGGCCCAAAACAGCATACCTTGAAGCCGCAGACCCACACGGGAGTCTTGGGCCACTTACCCCATTGTCGTCTTTATTGTCCAACAGTAGTTTCAGGATCTGGACCTGCAGCTCTTCCACCACTGGGATGGGGCAGGAAATATGGCCCTTAGGCTCCCAGGAATGGTAGCAGGCAGAAATTTTGTCAGACCTCCAGCACTAGTGTACCCCAAGCCTACCCTAGGTATGGTCACCACCAACTATTCCTCTTACATATACACTCACAAATCCCCTGTTCCTACCCAAGGCCTGAGGCAGGGGCTGACCTTCAATGCGTTTCTTGAGTCTCTGGCAGCCACGCTCATAGGCTCGCCTTCGCTGCCGCTCTTCAGGGGTCTCCTCCTTTGCTTCCGGACCGTCTCTGCCCTATGCAGGGGCAGAGAATGGGAGAGAGCGGGGGTTTCCTAGGGGCTGACTTACACGGGACTACTTCACACAGAAGAACTCTCACCCCAAGGACTTCAAGAACCAGGGCAGAAGAGGCCACAGGTGCCCGGTGCCAGATGCCCAGGTACGCTGGGCAGGCCCTCACTATGCCAGCTCCCATCCCACTCCAGGTCTGCCCACCTCCCTGCTGGAGCGATGGGGCCACCAGGTGGTGGGAATGAGTTCCTTCAGACCAGCCTCCTCCACGCGAAGAGGGCTCTTAATATAAAAGAAGACCACGGACCGGAGCATGTCAAAACTGGTGGTTGTCAAGGAAGAACTCGGTTCTCCAAAGAACTTGCTACACACCCTCATGAGCCCTCTCCCAGAAGCCCACCCTGATACCTCCACCACAGCTCTCCCACCAAAAAGGTACTAGTTTCACCATGGAACTGTCTCCTAGATTGCGAACATTAACAAAGATCTATGGTTATCAAATCAGCAAGCCCCATGTCCAACAAGGGTATGATAAAAGCTTGTCGATGGAATAGATGGTCCTATCTCAGGCCCCAGCTTTGCTTCCTGTGTTTCCATTGTTTTTTGCCTACTAGAAGCTGAAAGAGACCAGATTAAGATGGGTTCTGCTTTGCTTCCTGGTCAGCTAGCCTCTTTCTCTTTCTCACGACAGCTCACAACACTGAAAAAGCAGAAGGCTGCCTCTTCAGAGGCACAGACAAAGGTACAGAGATGAGCTGAAGAGAGGCTACGGAGCTTTCCCACATCTCCACAGTCACCATGACGAACAGCCCGGTTTGGGCTGTCACGCAGCTGCCTCCTCCTCCCTTTTGCCTTCTCTGCTCTGTAAAGGGGTTGGGACCCAGCTGTGGTCTTAAACTCCTGGCCTGATGACCACTGCCCTCTGCTGATGTTAGGAGGTACTACATGGCAGGTCGACCTGGCAGCAGGATACAGGACATTGCTAAGCAGGAACTTGCGGGACTTCTCATGTCTCAGGATGGACATAGTGAGGCGCAGGTAGTGGATCTGTGGAGAAGGGGTACTCAGAATAGGCAGGTGAGGCTCAGGGGGTTCAGGGCAGGGACAGATGCTCCTACCTGTAAACCCAGGTCTGGAACAATGGGCGAGAATCGGTAGAGACGTAGTAGAGACATCATCAACTGTTTGAGGCAGTCCTGTACCTCATAGTCCTGGGCAGAGATGCTAGGGCAGCCATGATGGGGGCCTTTTCAAAGACCCTACCATACCTCTCTTACCCAAGATGGAGTCTGACAGCCTGGCCTGAGCCTGAGTCAGAAATCTTACCTCCATAAAGAGCCACAAGAGGTCCAAGATCTGGTGTACCACGGACTGTGCCTGCTCAGGTGTGCCCTTCTCCACAATGCCCAGCAGGAAGGCCATCAGCACAGCTTCCACTAGGTATACCTTGCGCTGCAGCAAAGGGCAGACACTAGTAAGTTGTGGCCTCCTGACTACTCAGGAGACCTCTTCTCATACTGAAGAAGCAGGCCTCAGACATCAAGTCTTGAGTCCTTCCAGAGACAAGAGGGGCTCCTGGCCCATAATCTCTCTAGGGCTTTGTTCATGGCTTTGTTTCCTTAGCTTGTGACACCACGACACTTCCTCCCCAGGATGCTGTCCTAAAGGTCTGAGGGCTGTGGCCATACAGAACCCTGGCAGGTAACATACTGGGTCTCATGCATCTCAGCACCTGAGGCCCTGGCGGATGAATGCCCCCCTCTTCCCCACCATCTCCTCACCAGTAGTGGTGCAAAGTGATGGAAGACGTGTGCCAGTGTGAGGAGGATGGTGGGCTGCCCTTGCAGCTGCCACTCAGAGCTCTCCTTCTCCACCAATCGCCCTTCCTGGTGGGTGGGAGAAAGAATGAGGAGAGGCAGGCTAGGGTAAGACCCCAATTCACCCAGCCCAGACCCCGGCTCACCACAGGGTCCAGCTCCACACTTAGCACTGCCTGGAAGCAGCCCAGCAACCTCTGTGCCCGGACCAGGTCAGCAAACGGAGGGTCCTGCAGGGGCCGGAAGCCCGCAACTGGGTAGGTGCCACTGAGTTAAGCCAGCAATGCTCAACCTGAGGCTTAGATACATGGTTCCTCTTTGTTCCCTCCCTCTCTCCTAACCAGAGCTTAATCAGAGGTGCAAGTTGCAGGGCGCTCCCCCCCATCTGCAGCCCAATTCTCTGCCTGGTGGGGACTATGTAGTGGGGAAAACTCCTTTGTCATTTCATGCTTACCTGCTCAATGGAGACAGCTAATGGCACCCACCTTAAAAGGACTTTGTTCTTGAACCAACCTAACTAAGCTGCATCTTGTGTGTGCATTGCAGCAGCTAGGCCGCCACCAGCCCACAGTGCTCCTGAGGTAGGGAGACCCTCATCCTAGATGCCAAGCCACCCACAGCCACCTTCCCAAAATGATATCGCAAAGGACGGCTGCCGAAGTTGAATGCCACAGATTCCTTGAATGACAGGCTGATGGCTGGGAAGTATGCCATTCCTAGGCCCCTGGAGAGGTTCTCAAAGGCAGTGCCCAGTGACACACCATTCCTGGGAGAGAAGATGGTAGGTCAACAGGTGTTCGAAGGGTATGACTGCCCACCTGGGCTACTGAGCTTGGCCTGGTTCCCTTGGAGGGGGCAGGAAACTGGGGCAGTCTGGCTGGGTCTGTACAGAGGGAGGAGACTCACAGGCAAAAGGACAGAGTACCATCATCCAGATCAATCAGGCAGCTCACAATGTCCCCCGCTGCCCATGCCTGCCACGAAAGGAAGCCTTACAGACACACAGAAGCACAGCAGCCTGCCCGATCCGCATCCCACTGGCATTTCTAGGACCACACAGGAAGGACACAGGAGTCTCCAAACCTCTGACTCTTCCCTGGTACCTAAAATTCTTCGTGGCTAGCCTAGGGCTGGTTACGAGGTTGGCCCTCACCTTGCCATAATTCGTTGTGGTCACATTCCACTTGCGTACTCGGTTCCCGTCATAGGCGTAGGAGTTATGTGTATCTCCAACCCCTTCCTAGAAAGGAGCTGCTCGTGAGGTCTGGGGAAGACGGGTAAGGGAGGGCCAGAGCCCTATGCAAAGGAGCCAGAACGAAGGGTTGTGGACTGGTGCCCTTGAGTAGAATGGAGCATATTCCATCCTCAGTGGGCGGCCCGGATCAGGCAGGCTCCTGAGTGGCTCTGAGGGCTGTTCCTGCTCTGAGGATGCCTACAACAGAAGACCCTCTTTGGGAGAGGCCCTTCCCTCGTGTGTACCTCCTGATTAAAGCGGCAGTTGATGGTACACCAGCCGATCTGCATGAGCCCCTGGGAGGAGATGAGCACCTCGTAGACCCATTTCCCTGCAGACAGCAGCGTTAGGCCCAGCAGCTGAACGAGGGCCACCACTTGCCTCCATCTCTTCCTAACTCTCTGAGCCTCAGTGGGGTGAGCTCACCTTTGTACACACATGTGGTAGAACGGATGGTGCCAAAGTTGCTGTGTCCAATCACCTGGAAGGAGAAAAACATGGTACTTCTCTCCAGGCACATATGCTGTCCCTGGCTGAGTTAGCATTGGTGCCACAAGTTTGTCATGGCCAACACTACACTGTGTCTGGGTGAGGCAGACATATTGTATCCATGTCCAGAGCTTCTGGGACAGGCATAACGGGACATTGGGCTTTGCTGAAAGGGTTTGAGGTAGTGACTATATCATGGTTTCAGGGATATGTCGGGGGGTGGGGGGTGGTTAAGGGCTGACACCATGGCTTAGAGCCGTGTCAAGATGGGTGAATGGCTACCTCCATCAGGATGAATATAGAGGATGGGGCTGTATCAGAAAGAGCTGCACTAGGGGCCCACGACATTGGCACTCACCCCCAGGAGGTCATCGTCCACAAGAAGAAGCCCCTCAAAGCCTCCTGTGTGGTCTAGGACCACAGTAGATGGGCCAAGTCGGCCTTCAACTTGTCCTGGGAAAGGAGATGTATGAAGTCAGGGATGGTAGAGGGTCTGACAGACACAAGGGAGACATGAGCTGTGCAGAGAACCCCAGGGTTTGACACCACATTCCTCACCCTGCTCCCACGAACACCTCATACCCTGGCTCTCGTCATCTTCACTGTCCACCTGTAGCAGCTGGTCCACATGCTCTGGCAGATTCTGGAAGTTCAGTGGTTTCCTAGAGAACGAGAGGATGCTTGGGGCCCACAGGTTCTTGAGCTCAGCCAAACAACAGTAAGTCCCTGCCACCCTTCTCCTTGAGCACAGGAGCATGGCTGGCTGAAGCTCCAGAGCAGAGGGGCTCAACCCTCCTAACACTATGGCCCTTTGACACAGTTTCTCATGTGGTGACCCCCGATGATAAAGTGATTTCTGGGGCTGGAGAGATGGCTCAGCCGTCAAGAGCACTGACTGCTCTTCCAGAGGTCCTGAGTTCAGTTCCCAGCAACCACATGATGGCTCACAGCCATCTGTAATGAGATCCAATGTCCTCTTCTGGTGTGTCAAAAAAAGAGTGACAGTGTACTCACATACATAAAATATAAATAAATAAATATTTTAAAAATTGATTTCCGTTGTTACTTCATAACTGTAATTTTGCTACTGTTATGAATTGCACTGTATATACCTGATATGCAGTTTCCAGAGAGAGCACAATCCACAGGTTGAGAACCACTGCTCTAGAAAAAGGACTTGTCTGGCAAGCCAGCACACTGGGTTAGCCACCAGACTAAAACGTGCAAGCAGCCCAATTTGGCTCTTGTACCTCAGGCTGCTTAAAAATAAACACTCATCGGTCTTGATGTTTTTCTTACAAGCAAAAGGACCAGAGTTCAATCCCAAGAACCCATGTTAAAAAAAAAAAAAAGTTGGACGTGATGGCCTGTGTGTATAATTTCAGTATGGGGAAGAGGAGACCGGCGGATATCTGGGTCTTACTGGTGAGCCAACTAGTCTACTTAGCAAGTTCCAGGCCAGTAGGAGAGCCTGCTTCAAAATATCCAACAAGCAAGCAAAAAGAGGACACTGAGGGCTGACAGACAGCTTTTTCCTCCACTTGCACCCTATGCTCCTTCACTCCCAATATTGAGTGCTCACACCACCCTTCTAAGTCTTAATCCCCTTATCTGTAAACAAACAAACAACAAGATAGCTGGGTGTCAGATGAAGATTCCAGGGAAGGCATGTGCTGCCCTTGTAGCTCACAGCCTGTCTTCTCTCAGACACATCTGAATTGATTCTGGGTGAGAAAGTGAAGCAGAGAAACAAGACTGGGAGGAATGCCAGCTGCCAAGTCGGCCAGCACCGGGATTATCCAATCTAGTCCTTCACCCTAAACCTATGGTTCTTTTGACAGCAACTTTCCCCACTACTCAGTCAGGGGAGACTAGGCTGATCGGACATGATCTGGCAGTAAGGGCTCAGCCCTCGAGAAGCCGACCGGCTCTATCCTACACCTTCCTGTCTTTGGGTGGCCAGCAGAATGCATGGCCCATCTACCCACAATCTTTTGCAGCCAAAGCCAAAAGGGCTGGACAAGTTTGTCTGAGTGGCTGCCTGATCCTCTCAGCACTCAAGCACCGAGTAAAAAGGGCCTGTCAGGCTGGGCATGGCTGCACATACCTTTAATCCCAGCACTCAGGAGTCTGAGGTAGGAAAAAAGTTTCAAATTTGAAGTCTAACTGGGCTACACAACAAGATGTGGGAGGGGAAAGGGGAGAGACTGAGAGGGAAGAGAGGGAGAGGGAGAGGGTACTGGCCTCAGCTCAGCTCCTAAGAATAGCAGGCAGTATTAACAGGCAGCAGGACTTGGCAGAGCAGAGGCCTGATGCCCATCCAGACCCAGTTCATAGACTACCAGCACCTGTTCTTCCTCTAATCTCAGTACCTGTTCTACTCATCTGCCTAAAACCAGCAGGCTCTGGAAGGGTTATACATGATCAGAACACCAGCTCCCACGAGGCAATCAATCCTCAGGTTCATGGACCACATGCTTTCTGCTGTAAGGCAGGGCTGAATCCAAACTGCTGCAGGAGATAGATTGTGCAAAGCCCCCTCCTTGGTCCTGCGGAGCCCCAGGCTGAAGTCAGGAGCCATCAATACCATTACCCAGCCAGTAAGAGGAAGGCTGAAGGCAACCCTCTCTCTGAATACCCTACAAGTCCAAAAGCAAAAGGAAGCTTCCTCAAAAGCCATCCTTGTAGGCCTATGACGTAGGAGCGGTATGCTTTGTGCCCATACCAGCAGCATATAATAACCAGCGGTGGGCAGTCGCTCTGAGACGGCCCTCACAGAGGCACTGCCCATTTGCCAAACGCTTGCCTGCCCTTTCTGGGAATTCCCAGGTCCTGGTCTAGAATCCTACATCTCCACAACCAGTGACTGATGGCCCTGCCTTCTAGTGGCCACAGCAATAGCAGTAGCATCTGCTAGTGGTCACATTGGGTAGGAATCAGATGGCCCCGAGAAGAAGCCAGAATTAGATGGGGGTGGGGAGGTAAGGGACGAGGTGTGGGTAGGGGGGGTTGAGGGTGGACAGGAGCCCTCCACAGCAGGCTGACCACCCTGTTACTGTCTTTGGGGGCTTCCCAAAGAGTAGAGATAGTGAACAATAAAAGTTACATGATCCAGAGAACACACAGGTAGGCACATTTGGCTTCACTTCAAGAAAAAACCTAAGTGACACCCCACAGACAAATTAAGTTGGCAACAGTCTCAAAAGAGCTTGCGGAATAGGAGTGGTGGCTGTATTTCCATCACCAGGTTAGCTAAGGCAAGAAGCTTATCATTCGGGACCAGCCTGGGCTATAGCAAAATCGACTGCTTTTCTTTCTCAGGACGGGGTTTCTCTGTGTAGCCCTGGCTGTCCTGGAACTCACTCTGTAGATGAAGCTGGCCTCAAACTCACAGAGATTTGCCTTCTTCTGCCTGCTGACTGCCGAGATTAAAGGCATGTGCCACCACTGCTGGGCAAAAATCACTTTTTTAAAAGATTCATTTTATGTATATGAGTACACTGTCACTGTCTTCAGACACACCAGAAGAGGGCATCAGATCCCATTACAGATGGTTGTGAGCCACCATGTGGTTGTTGGGAATTGAACTCAGGACCTCTGGAAGAGCAGGCAGTGCTCTTAACCGCTGAGCCGTCCCTCCAGCCCCCACCCCCACTCCCCATCCCCCTTTTTAATGTAGTTGCAAATCAAATAGTTAGCCAGCCCTGGGCACCTCACACCACGCTTACACAAGCAAAAGAGCATCTGAAGTGTGCACAACGGTATGGGCCACGGCAGAACTCTGGCCCTAAAAGATATCCATCAAAATCAATTCATACCATGAAAAATATTCATGAAATAAAAATAGAATTCTAAAGCTGGCCAGAGGCAGGGAGATCTTTGTGAATTTAGGGCCAACCTGGTCTACATAGTAAGTTCCAAGACAGCCAGTGATTTATAATGATATCCTACCTCAAGGAAGGAAGGAAGGAAGGAAGGAAGGAAGGAAGGAAGGAAGGAAGAAAGGAAGAAGAAAAAGAATTCTAATTTCCATAAATATTTAAAACTGATTAATATGTTCATTAGTTGATGCTAGTCATTGTTTCGTAGGTTTTATACACACACACACACACACACACACACACACATATACACATACACACATACACACAAAGACTTGCTATCTTAAAAAGTTGGGCCTTTCCAAGGACAGTGCAAGGGGAACCTCGGGGAAGGATAAGATCAAGATACATTGTATTCCCGCACACCTTTAGTCCCAGCACTAGGGAAGGAGGCTGATGTTTGAGGCAAGCCTGGGCTACAGAGCTAGTTGCAGGATAGCCAGAGAAACCCTGTCTTGAAACACTCCCCCCCCCAAAAAATTGCATGTATATACAAAATTGTCAAAGACTAAATAAAGACTTAAAACTACTGGCCACGGAGCTAACAGGATGGCTCAGTGGGAAAGGCACCTGCCATTCAAGCTTCATGACCTGAGCCCACTTCCTGCAATTTGTCATTTGACTTCCAAAAGTGAGCTGTATGATAAACACAGACCCCAAACACACACCAGAAAAGAAAGAGAGAGAGAGAGAGAGAGAGAGAGAGAGAGAGAGAGAGAGAGAGAGAAAGGGGGGGCAGGCAGGCAGAAGGAAGGTGCTAGACCTGGTGGCACTGCAATCTGGACACATAGGTGCCAGAGGGAGGTGACTCTCACATCACCTATGGGCTCCAGGGTACCTAGGTCTAAACTGAAGAGTTCCAGGCCAGCCTGTCTTACACAG
>JANHMN010000020.1:1929586-1982282 GCA_030674055.1 Rhabdomys pumilio | reverse complement strand
TTTTTTTTTTTTTTTTTTTTTTTTTTTTTTTTTTTGAGACAGTGTCTTCTTTCCCTGAATAGATCAGTCTTGAACTTCAGTCCTCTTGCCTTTCCCAGTCCCAGGGGTCCTGGTTCCAGTTATGAGCCACCACCCTTCAGATTATTTTTTTCCAAAAGTGTTCTGAGGTCTTTCTTTTAAAGTCTGAATTATATACTATACAATCTAAATTATCTAAATTATGTACATTGTGAGATAAAGAAACCAGAAAGAAATCACACCCAAATAAGTCACATCTAACTAACGACAGAAGAGGAGGTTTGCTCTGCATTGTTTTGAAGTTTCTGCTACTTGTAACTTTTTTTGCAGGTTAAACATAAATGCATTCAACTGAGGTTTCTATTATGTTAAAAGTCAGGCAGCGACTACAGGGGGCCAGGGCAGAGGACAGGTACAGAAAAGGAGTGGTACGGAAAAGTGCACGTAAGGCCAGATGCTGACAGAGGCCAAAGACACATGAACCCCTTCCTGGATCCCTGCAAAGGAGCTACTGCTGTCTGGAGAGAGAAACAGAGTCCAGAGAGCAGCTGCAGGCACAGGCTCACATGAGAACAAAACACCATGCCCTTCTCCATAACTGCAGTTTCCAGCATCTGGTTAGACCCAACAGAGAGGAATGGGGCTACACACCCAACCATACCTGCTGGTGGCTGCAGGGGTCCCATGGTCAGGAGAGGAAAAGACTCGGTACAAGTAGTCGCTCAGTAGTTTCTCTTGCACAATGCCTGGGTCACCAATCAGAAGAGAGAAAAGAGGCAAGTTGTTGGAGCAGCTCTTGGTCTCTACTGATCCCATAGACAGCTCGTCTTCCGCCAGCCACAAGGCTCAGAAGAGCAACCACACTGGAAAGTCCCATGTTTCAATGGACCTGGACCCTTGCTGAATCCGTCCCTTCCTTCTCCTTCCCCCAACACAAAGCATATCCTCCCTGCCAGGCCAGCCCTTACCTGTGACCCTGGACTTCTCAGCATCTGACGTCAGCCTATAGCTCTTTCGGGAGAAAGACATGCCAGCCCCCTTGGATGCCATCTTTCCTCAGTCATGGGCAGTCAATGGTCCTGAGGCTGAGCCAGATGCAGAGTGTCTACTCCAGGCTAGTCAAAGGCCCATACAGACCTCAGTCCTGCAATAGAGTAGGAACGGCTTTGGGAGCCGGTGAGACTGAAACCATGCATATTCACACATATACTAACCTAGGGCAGGGGTAAGCAAGGGCTCCCAGCTTTCTACACAGGGATGTTGGATAGGACACCATGTCCCATGCCGTCTCAGTGCCCCATACAGGACCTAGCAGAGACCTGGTACAAAGTATGTTTGCTGAACCATAACTAAAAGCCATGGCTCTGGGGAAATCAGATCAACATGTAGAAAGTGAGGTGGCTCAGAGGAAAAATTCCTATATTTACACCTTGGTCATGGAGGCCAGGTCATATTCAAAAAGCAAGACCTTATGCCATGTTCCCTGCAGCCTCAAGTCCGTCTTACTCCCCTAGAGTAAGAGATGTCACACTTAGCCCGTTTTCTCTCTTTTCTTATTTTTAGTCTCATTGGCTTTCTTGTACACACACACACCACATACCCTTCTACCCTATGCAAACATCGCCCTAGCCAAGCTCACTCTATTGGTCTTTCTACTGCTGTCTATCCTTAGGTAGCTTGTCGTTGCTGCAGCTGCTACAGAAACTGCACTAAGTACCTGATGCCTGTCTCACTCTAGCGGTGTGCCTCACAACAGGGTAGGCAGGCGCCAAGAGTGGTTAAGTTTACAAAGTTAAAAACTGAACTTTCAGCTTCGAGAGTTCAGCGATCACACGTGACTGTACTAAACTGCAAAGGACGGGTGTGCCATCACCACCACCGGCCCAGAAAGTTCTATTAGCGCCTGTCCAGCCCTTGGCCTTCAGTTACTGCCTGAGCCAGCACTTCTCTTTCTGTAGCCAACTCTTATCACACCCCAAAGGGGCCCATAGCTCCCGCCACAAACCCTTGCCTGCCTGCATCATACCAGGCTCGGGAAGGTGATTCTGCCACTGTGCCGCCCTCCGGGGGCCCTCGATGGACATCCACTACCAGTCCCTCTTATATCGGAACAACTGCAGGACTTATTGGACACAGTTAGTAAGAACTGGAAGCCAACCTTCCACACACACACTCTGGGTGTCAGGTGTAGGGGATTTAGAGGCGGAACCTGCGTCTGCCCCAGGGCTCCTTGCCACTCCATTATTGCTCAGCCTTTCTAAGAGATCCAGGCTCGAAACCGAATGGACTAAGTCTAGGTGGCCAAGGATGTCAAGGGCAGCGCATGCTCCCCCAGGGTCGCCCCTGCTTGGCCCCAAGGTCCATAGAACCTGTCAGGCCAGCTCCCGCTGGGAGTCCTATACCGCAGGCCGCGGCACTGTCGCACTGGGTCGGCCAGGGGCCTCGAGGGGAGTCACCGGACCCGCCCGGCTCATAGCCAGGCCGCCTCTCACTCACCCCCGGCCTCAGCCTCCGCGACCGGCTCACAACATCCGCCCAGCTTTTCGGCTACGGCACCCGTCCAGGGCCAAACCGCGTGCCCGCTCGCGCGCCGCTGCAGCCGCGCACGCGCATATGCACAGACCTCAACAGGCCATTGCTGGCGGAAAACCCACCCACGACTCCTACAAAGGTGTTTACCTGTTTTGCCTGATGGTTCACCTGTTTCGACCCCAGCCTTTCCTAGCCCAACCTTAGCAGGGACTATGCTCTAATCGGTACCTAGGTCCACCTGTCTCAACTTCTACCTTGTTTAGAGCTCTGACCCACACACAGCCTGAAAGGCCACTTCTGTCAGCAATTTTGCTACCTGTCACACCCGCGCACGCCCCCTCCCGACACCAGATCCAATGGGAAGGGTTGCTCAGCTTACCTGGGATGACACTTCTGAGAGGCGATGAATGTCCCTAGGATGTGATGCTAGGGGTGTGGGCTGACTGGCCTACAGCTGGGACTTAATTGATAAGGCAGTTTGAACAGGGAGAGGCAGCATTAGGGCTGGGGAAATTGTTCCTCACTTTACAGGAAGAAACTGAGGCCCAGAAAAATATAACCCAGGGTCTGGAAAATCTTGGCAACCCCTAACTCTCAAACTCTCTTTGAGCACAGAAGTGTCAGTGTTGGTGGCAGCTACCGTGGACACAAACTCTTGACATGTGTAACTGAAATTTTTCAGTTTTTAACTTTGTAACCTTGTAACTGAAAAATTTCAGTTTTTAACTTTGTAAACTTAATCACAGCGAGTCTGACTACTGTGGTGTGCACCACACCTCTACAGTAAAGCAGGCACCAGGGACTTCATGCAGTTTCTGGAGCACATGAAGCAACAATATGCTACCTAAGGGATAGATGGTGGTGGGAAAACCAGTGTTGTGATCTTGGCTAGACTGGTGATTGCATAGAGCAGGTGGGCTCTGCCTCAGGGATACCTAATGTTTCCACACAGACCCTCCTAAGTCCTGCCTACTACACAAGAGGCCTCTCAGGGCTATAGCTGCAGTGAGATGGGCCTAACACTTGACTCAAGGCCTCAAGCCTAGGCTCTACCTAGCAATTGTCACCCGGTGTCAGTCAGGTCCAAGCAGATTCAGAGACGGGGGTGTGGAGCCAGAGCCACCCAATCCTGAAAGGACAGATTTCACAATTTCCGGGATGGGGCTGTGGTGGGTCACAGTGCAGCCTCCAGCTTAGGAGAATGGGGTGGCTCCCACTTCTGCTGCTCCTGGCACAGTATTCAAGGGCTCTTGGTGAGTGTCACCCACCCTGATCTCAATTTGCCTTCAGGAGGGAGTTCACCCCGGGCCTGTATAACTGTTCTCATTGAGAGTTTACTTTTCTCTTGGGCAGAAATCAGTGACCTTGGCCTATTGAGTAGAGCTGAGAAGGCTAGGGAATTCAAATATACACAGTCTGGTCAGGACTACATTAGAACATACGGTAGCACAGAGGCAGTCTTTCAACAAGAGAAACTATCAGATACAGAAGGCATGGCTTCTAAGCCTAATACGTCACTGTAACTTGTGCCTTTATTCTAGTAAGAGGCCAGATTTGGGGTCAGAATGCTGAAGCTGAGGCCTTCCCCAGAAGGTATCTTAGTTCAAAGTCCAAGCATTCTCATCTGAGGGGTGAGAAGGGGGAAATGTCATCATAGGGCCAACACCATCACCCAAATTCTCATGGAGTGGATATATTAGACCAGAGCCCAATGCTAGGCCTTCTAGCAGACTAATAATAATCACTGTATCTGGAACCTGCCTCCCCAGCTTACTGGGTATGGAGGGATTAGCTCGACTCTTGAAAATATACACAAGGCCCACCCCAAGGACTTTGTACTAAGTCCCCTAAATGAGCAAAAGCTAGGGTGTGTTACAATACATGAACTAATGTGCACAACCATTTTCCCACACCCATCACACAGGGCAGCGCTCACCACTGAATGACTTCCAGCTGCTCCGGGGCACAGAGTTAAGGAACCTGCTACACACAGTGGTGCCAGGGCCATGGCAGGAGGCTGTGGCAGATGCTGAGGAGTGTGCTAGGCGCTGCGGGCCCCTTCTGGACTGTCGGTGAGTGACTAAGAGCTTAGGTATGGCTGAGGGTACGAGGGTCTGGGTTGCCAGTTAGCCTTGTGTCTGCTCCCCAGAGCCTTCCAGTACAATACGAGCAGCCATGGGTGTCAGCTGCTGCCGTGGACTCAGCACTCACTGCACACACAGCTACACCATTCGAGTCTGTGTGATCTCTTCCAGAAGAAAGGCAAGTGGTAGTGAGAAGGAGAAACAGGGTGAGTAACAGGGGCCACGGAGCCTCGGCCCCTCTTGACCTTCCTCTATTGCTTCCAGACTATGTACGGACCTGCATCATGGACAATGGGGTCAGCTACCGGGGCACTGTGGCCAGGACAGCTGATGGCCTGCCCTGCCAAGCCTGGAGCCACAGGTTCCCCAATGATCACAAGTGAGCCAGACACTTAGGGTCAGACCGTTAGGCCTGATGCAGAATTCCCCCAGCATGCACTGTAGTAAGGCTCTCTGTCTACAGGTATACGCCCACACCAAAGAATGGCTTGGAAGAGAACTTCTGTCGGAACCCTGACAGGGACCCCGGAGGTCCCTGGTGCTACACAACAAACCGCAGTGTGCGTTTCCAGAGCTGTGGCATCAAATCCTGCAGGGAGGGTAAGCAGCTGGGGTCAATCAAGCCTAAGGAGGGAGTGATAGGCCTGCCCCCGCCTGGACATGCATTGGCCCTGTTTCCAGCTGTTTGTGTTTGGTGCAACGGTGAGGATTATCATGGTGAGGTAGATGTCACAGAATCAGGACGGGAGTGTCAACGCTGGGACCTACAGCACCCCCACTCCCACCCTTTCCAGCCTGAAAAGTATGTAGGTAGAATCCTTATGCTGATGGTGGGGTTCAGCTCTACCGGGACGGGGCCTGAGTCCCAAGAGTCTTGTTACTGCTCCCAGGTTCCTAGACAAAGCTCTGAAAGACAACTATTGCCGTAATCCGGATGGGTCTGAGCGGCCCTGGTGCTACACCACAGACCCGAATGTCGAGCGAGAATTCTGTGACCTGCCCAGTTGCGGTAAGCTGCAGGGACAGGGCCTAGGAAGGAACTTGGAAAAAAGCGGCAGGCGTGGTTCAACTGGGAAGAGGTACTAGGGAAGTCAGACGTGGGTGGGTACAGAGCAAAGCCTGCGGAATACCAGAGACCAATTCCAGCCTTCGGGCAGGGCCCAACCTGCCTCCGACTGTCAAAGGAACCAAGTCACAGCGGCGCAACAAGGACAAGGCTTTTAACTGCTTCCGCGGAAAAGGGGAAGACTATCGAGGAACAACCAATACCACCTCTGCGGGCGTGCCCTGCCAGCGGTGGGATGCGCAGACTCCGCACCAGCACCGCTTTGCGCCAGAGAAATATGCTTGCAAGTGAGGTGACAGGCCGGAGCAGGGAGAGTGCACCTGTGGGTGGAGGCAGAACTTATGGGAAGGTGGGACCTGGGGGCGGAGCCAGAGGTTCCAGCCTACTGCAGGTTGGCTGGTGGGACCCCACTCTTGATAAGGGGAGTGACTACTCAGGGATCTTCGTGAGAATTACTGCCGGAATCCTGATGGCTCCGAGGCTCCTTGGTGCTTCACATCTCGACCTGGTTTACGCGTGGCCTTCTGCTACCAGATCCCACGCTGCAACGAAGAAGTGGTGCCAGAGGGTGAGGCTGGAGCAGGGGGCACATTGCCTGGGCAGGAGTCAACCCAGGGCTGACCACCACTCTTGCCCGCCCACCACAGGGTGCTACCGTGGCTCAGGTGAGCAGTATCGTGGCTCAGTCAGCAAGACCCGCAAAGGCGTTCAGTGTCAGCACTGGTCCTCAGAGACACCACACAAGCCGCAGTGAGTGTGTGCATCAGAGCCAGATAGGGTCTTAACTCTAGGGCAGAATGCCTTAAGTTCTTGTGAGTCTGAAGAGGGTCTGACTGGCCTGCTGTGTCCCCCTACCTCCTGCCCTTACATCTAGATTCACACCCACCTCGGCACCGCAGGCAGGACTGGAGGCAAACTTCTGCCGGAATCCGGATGGGGATAGCCACGGGCCCTGGTGTTATACTTTGGACCCAGAGACCCTGTTTGACTACTGTGCCCTACAACGCTGTGGTGGGTGCCTACGACATCCCCTTGGCTGGGTTTTAGACCTCACCTCCATGGACTGGCTCCCTTAACCTGAGTGAACTTGATCTTGCAGATGATGACCAGCCACCATCCATTTTGGACCCCCCAGGTATGGGGTTGGGCCAGTTGTGGGTACACCTTCTTTGACCCTGACCCTCACTGAAGGTTTCATTCCCCTAATCCCAGACCAGGTGCAGTTTGAACAGTGTGGCAAGAGAGTTGACAAGAGTAACAAACTTCGTGTGGTGGGGGGCCATCCTGGGAATTCACCATGGACGGTCAGCTTGAGGAATCGGTGAGGCCTAAGTGCTTATCTCAAGGAAGGAGCTGAGGCTGTAAACTCTGTGGTTATATCAGTAGAAGATGGATACCTGGCCCTGTACCAAAAGATCCTTGCCAAAAATGACAGGCCTAGCATATGTCCTAGGACTCAGTGTGACTTCTAATCTTTACTCCTCTAGACAGGGCCAGCATTTCTGTGGGGGCTCCCTAGTGAAGGAGCAGTGGGTACTGACGGCCCGGCAATGCATCTGGTCATGGTGAGCTTCCCTTGGGTTTAGGGACTGGGACTCCTAGCTACCTTCATCCTACCTCTCCCTGCCATTGTCTGTCCCCGCGTCCCCAGCCACTTTCTTTAGGCAAGCCAGCAAACAAACTAAATTGGGACAGCTGATTAGGATCAAGAATGATCTAGCAGAGTCTCTTTCTCCCAGCCACGAACCTCTCAGAGGATATGAGGTATGGCTGGGTACAATTAACCAGAACCCACAGCCTGGAGAGGCAAACCTGCAGAAGGTCCCAGTGGCCAAGGCAGTGTGTGGACCTGTAGGCTCTCAGCTTGTTCTGCTCAAGCTGGAGAGGTATGTGGACAAGGGGAGAGGGTGTGAGGCAGGGCTGGTCTGGCCCTAGGTTCTGAATATCCTCATTCCTGCTAAAGACCTGTGACCCTGAACCATCATGTGGCCCGGATTTGCCTGCCTCCTGAACAGTATGTGGTACCTCCAGGGACCAAGTGTGAGATTGCAGGCTGGGGTGATTCCAAAGGTAAGAGCACAGTGCACAGACACAGACTGCTATAGGCCAGGAAGCCCAGCACTGGTTTTGGCTCAAGGGTCCCCTCCGTATCATTGTCTGCATTCCAGGTACAAGCAATAACACAGTCCTTCACGTGGCCTTGATGAAGACCATCTCCAACGAGGAATGTAACGTGAAGTACCGAGGACACATACAAGAGAGCGAGATATGCACCGAGGGACTGCTGGTCCCTACGGGGGCTTGTGAGGTCAGTAGGAGCTCCTGGGCCGGCCTGGGAAGGGGTTGGGACCTGGAACTATAATACTTAATTACCAAGGGGCAGGAAGTCAGGGGAGGTCAGTCATTGCCAAGGTCCAGAGCCTCCTCCATCAGTTCTTCTACCTGCCAGGGTGACTACGGGGGCCCACTTGCCTGCTATACCCATAACTGCTGGGTCCTACAGGGACTTATCATCCCCAACAGAGTGTGTGCACGGCCCCGCTGGCCGGCTATCTTCACACGTGTGTCTGTGTTTGTGGACTGGATTAACAAGGTCATGCAGCTGGAGTAGGCTGTGTTTGATCCTCTAGAGATGACAAGACTTCTTATCAAACATAAAGCGACCTTTTCTCTATGTCTGTATACACAGAGTGCTTCTTACTCTCAGTTTCTAGGGAGTGAGTTGTTGACCCCTTGCAAGAGGCTGTGTGGCTTAAGACCAGCACACTCTAGGTTAGGTGTTCTGGTCCCGGAACAACTTCAAAAGGTGTGTAGCGTGGGTGGGCAGGGTGCCACCGTCTTCCAGGGGCACTCCTGGGAATGCAAGGACAGTGCGTAACAGCTTCCAGCATGTGGGACCAGGGCAGAAAGCTGTGCTGGTCTGCACCAGTCCCATTTGGCCAGGACAGGCAGGGGTTGAGTCTCTCATGGCTTCTCTCTGTCAGATGACAGAGAAGAATCCACTGTGGATATCAATGCCAAGACGTGGGGTTTCTGAACCCCAAGGTAAAGTCTGGGGTTGGGGATGGCTTGGTATGAAGTACCAGCACAAACCAGGCTGTGTGTCCTCCTTTATTATGATTACGGAGTCCATAGTCCCCTGCTCACTCACTCAGAGTCCAGAGCCCAGGAAACCTCTTGGCTGTTCTGCCAGATCCTGGAGCTTACCAACAGCAAAGTGCGAGACTGCCCAGCTCACGAGGAATGGTCGGGCTTCAGCTGCCCAAGTGCGTGCGCAGCCAAAGCACAGTATTCATGAAGCTGTCTGACTCCACCTCCACCTCTGATAGCGCATGGGTGCTCTTGGGATACAGCAGGAGCCTGTATGAGCAGCAACATATGATGTTGGAGGTTCCTGTCCTGTTTACCTGCCACCAGCTGCCAGAACTATCCTGTGACACTCACCGGACAGGCACGTTCCGGGCCTTGAGGGCACGGTAATACTCCATACCCTGCTTGAAGGGTACACGCCGGTCCTCTTGGCCCAGCATCAGTAACACTGGTGTCTTTACCTAGGTGTAGAGGAGGCAAGGAACTGTGGTGAGCTGAGCTATGATTCCGGAGGAATGGGTAGCACACACAAGGATACCTGGGTACCTGAGGGATGTACTTGATGGGCGATTTATCCAGCATCTCCTCCCACACATTCAGGTCTGGCAGGCAGTCATTGCTATAAGGGAAACCAGTCTCCACCATACACCTATAAAAGACCAAAAGATGCAGACTGCAGGATCTTTATGGGAATATGGGGTGGAAGGGCAGGGACCTTTACTGCACACTCACCAATCAGGGATGTCAGTGGAGCCCATCATGGAGGCAATGTTGACCACTGGGTTCCGGGCTATACAGGCACTGTAAGTCTCTGGGTATTGACCAATAAGGTGACAGGAGAGGAACCCACCATGGGAACCACCCATAAGGGCCACGCGTCTTGCATCGAAGTGTTCCTCCTGGAGCACCTGCTCCACTGCAAACTAAAGTGTGGGTGGAGGACGCTACAGCTCGTCCGCTGCCAGCTGAAAGCCATGAATCCACCCTCCCTGTCTAGGAGCCCAGCACCCTGCTACCTGGACATCCTTCACATCCTGGTGGCCCACATTGCCCGGGAGAGAAAGGATGCTGTCTTGGCCAAAGCCAGTGGAGCCACGATAGTTCACTAAAAGTGAGACAAGATAGTCAGGCAATGTCCTCAGCCCTCACCCCCTTCCACGTATCTGTGAAGTGGGCCCTGGGACCAGCAGCATCACATGCTGTAAGGGGAGGTAGCCAAGAGATACGAAGCTGCTACCCAGAGACACAGCATGCTTTCCATGGACGCTTCAAGGTAATTCACATGATCACCAGGTCATGGAGCCAGAGGCTAGGTCAGGGAAATTTCTAGTTGTTTCTTTTTTTGTTTTTTTTCATGACAGGGTTTTTCTCTGTAGCCCTGGCTGATCTTGGACTCAAAGCTCCACCTGCCTCTGCCTCCCAAGTTCTGGGATTAAAGGAGTGTGCCGCCATTGCCCAGCCCCAGTAGCGGTTTCTGAAGAGTAACCATAGAAAAGCATATATAAACCAAGGCTGCCCCATCACTTCACGGAACCCTAGTGGAATGGCAGATCCTTTCTTACTTACCCAGTAGGACTGCAAAGCCCATCTTGCAAAGCATGGCTGGGAACAGCATCCAGGCAGTGACAAAGGATGAATGGGGTCCCCCTGCAGACAGAAAGCAGAGGATGAAAGGCCAGCTAGGAGGGGTGTTAGGGAGGCAAGGGCTCTTAGGTAAATACCTACCATGGGGCATGACTACCATGGGGACCTGGGTCTTATCTGCAGGGTTGCTGGGCTGCAAAAGGATTGCTTCAAAGTCCAGGTCAGCTGCAGGGAGAAGGCAGTCAGCAAGACCAGTCCTACTTCACAAAGGCTCCCTCAACCAGGCCCCATCTGCAGCGATGGCATGGGTCTGACCAAGTAAAACAGAGGCCTAGCCAAGGTAGCTCACACACACGGAGCCCCTAAAGCTTGTTGCTTTTCTGCCTAGTCAGAGAGCCCTACTGTCTGAAAGCATAAGATGCTGGTGTAGTCACATAAGCCTTGTGTGCGGCCTATTCCTTTAAACCTTAATTTTCTCACCACAGATGATATGGGCTGGCAGGACCTGGTGCTGATAACCACAGCAGGTACCCAGATCTCTGGATGCTACTCCCCGTGACCATAAGATCAGAGAAAAATTTAGAGGAAATCCTAGAAAGCCTGCAATAGGAGCTAGGGAGGATCACCACAGATGCTGGGAGCTGGAGAAGGTGTTCAACTGCCACTGGCCCAGCTCACCATATTGTACGTTCTCTTGGTCTGGAGGTGGGTGTAGAACACGGATGCCCCAGTGGATGTCAGGAATAGGTTCAGCCTCCTCCAGGGACACCCATGACACAGACTGCTCCTTCCCAGCAGGAGGCAGGAACCCAACTTTCTGCCAAGGGGAAGGAAAGTGTCACAGATGGGCCAGCTCTCAGGGACCCATCTCTAAAGAGCAGAGCATAAATTCTTGTTGCGTGGTATATGCCAACAGACGTCCACATATGAGCCACCCCACCCGACCACATTCCTTGGCTTCTAGGTCTTCCTGTTCCCCTGACTTTAATAATAAATGACTGGGCACTTCTGTAGGCACATTTGTTCAGGATGGTGCAAATGCGAGCCCCTAGTTCCTACTCATGAGTGCCAAGCCTGAAGAACCATAGGACTAGGCTGGAGCCAAGTCTTCTCTGCCCTTCTACATGCTGACCAACCATGGTCAGTCTTTGGGGCCAGTTCTATGGCATGGAAGCTTGTAATTCCTGTCTTCTAGCCTGGGACCCACAGTACTCACCAGGCTCGGGGGCAGACTGGGCGTGGAGAACTGGGCAACCATAAGGTCTTGGTCAATTGTAAGCAGTTTCCAGCTTCCTGCTGACCCCGCTAGAGGAAGCAGATGGTGTAAGTTCCTGGCAGGAGCCACCACTTTTCTACCTTCAACCCTGAGATGTACGTCTTACAAACACCTAACTGCATGTCCTAGATAAGCCTCCTGTTCATCTGGCAGACAATGGCTATGCTCAAGAATTGCCAGACCACGCCAGGCAGTGGTGGTGCACGCCTTTGATCCCAGCAATTGGGAGGCAGAGGCAGGCGGATTTCTGCGTTCGAGGCCAGCCTGGTCTACAGAGTTCCAGGACAGCCAGGGCTATACAGAGAAACCCTGTCGGGGGAGGGGGGGGGGGAGAATTGCCAGACCTAGGGACACAAAACGCTACCAAAGTACTTTACCTACTCCAGTGATTGCAGCAGAAAAAGAATGGTAGCAGCTCAAAAAACTGGGTAGAGGAAAGGGGACTGGTCTAAAATTTGTCCATTCATGATCATTATATCATTATTATTACTATTTTCTATTGTTATTATTGTTGTTGTTATTATTATTACTATTTACTTATGTGCTTTGTATATGCTAGGGAAACACCCTAGTAATGACCTATGTCCCAAGCCAGAGATGCAGAATGAGAACTTTGGCACCTGTAGCAGTTTGAATAAAAATGCTCCAATAGCCTCACAGGGAGTGGCACTATTAAGAGGTGTGGCCTTGTTGGAGTAGCTGTGGCTCTGCTAAAGTGTGCCATTGAGGGTAGGCTTTCAGGTTTCAGAAGCTCATGCCAGGTCCCTGTCACTCTCTTCCTGCTGCCAGTCAATCCAGATGTAGAACTCTGGGCTCCTTCTCCAACAGCACGTCTGCCTGAGTGCTGCCACGCTCCCCTGCCATGACAATAATGGACTAAACCTCTGAAACTGTAAGCCAGCCCCCATTAAATGGCTCCTTATTAAGAGTTGCCATGATCATGGTGTCTCTTCACAGCAATAGAAACACTAAGGCAGCATCTTGCTGACCCACTAGGGGAAGCAGATGTGTACAGAGTCAAAGGCTGTTTCAGAGGCAGACCACAGGGTGAGTGTGAGGGAGCCAGAGTCCAGCAAAGGTTTCTCCAGGGTTTGGGCAGGAGGTAGATGACTGGAATAGCTTGGCAAGAAAGATCTGTAGACCTTAGGTTGGGGTGGGGCTATGGGGCCAGGGAGTGTGGAGGCAATAGTGCATCGGAAAAAAGAGGTAGTGTCCTGGCTAGCTCCTCAGTTGGCAAGGGCTGTGGAGCACCCGTGGTGATAGTGACCGAGCTGACCACTGCTGCCCTGGGTCAAGCTCTAGCTCCTTCCTAAGCTGGCTGCCCATCCCCCCCCCGCCCCCCCCCCCCCCCCCCCCTGCAAAGGTCCTGCTGCCCATCTCCCCCCACATCCCCCCCCCCCTCACCCCACTGCAGAGGTCCTGCTCACCAGCTGTCAGGGAGGTGACACTGCCTGTCTGGGTGTCCACAGCAAACAGGTCCTTAAACAGAAGGGAGACCACGTGTAGCACCACATCCAACAGCCCTATGGAGCCTGTCCCTATTTCCTTTCTACTGCCTTAGGGACACTTAGGCCTATGGTGATGGCTACTCTGTAACAGGGAGAACCCTGGATCTAGATTCAGTTCCTTCACAACGTACTGGATACACCCAGGCAAGGAACCAAAGGAGATGAGAACAAATAATATCACACCCAAAGGCCCATGGCACATTCCGGCCATCATCCTCAGGGGCCCTTCCAGATTCCATCAACTGTCACTACAAAGTGTTCAAGGACCATCTCAGAGACAGCCCCAGGCTTAGGACTCTTCTGTGGAGCACCAGAACATTTGGTTCCCTTAAGGAAAAGCAAGTCCAGCAGAAGGCAGAAAGGGCTTCAAGGGGACAGTAAAGACTTTCGGGCTCGGCACTCCTCTAGGGCCATATCCTTACCCTGTCCCAGGTCCTAAACTCTTTGGCAGATGATCAGAGGGCAGATGCTGATGCTATCCCTCCACACAGTCAGGGGCTTTTACCTGCCGACTGCGCTGGGCAGAGTCAAAGACCACTCTCTGGCTGTCAGCTGACCAGCATCCCAAAGGAAGAAGGCTGCAGTAGACCCCAGAGAAGTGCTCTGCAAAGGCAGAAAGGCTGCAGCTAAGAGTGGAGGTCTGGGGGATCGAGAATATAAAGTTGGGGAATTCACCCAGGACCCCTGAAATTTGTGGTGGAATCACAGTCCTAGACATGAGGGTACCCTTGGCAATGAGGAGTTTACTGAGTAGAAGTGGGGGGAGAGGGGGGACTTCTGAGGACCGGAAGAGGCAGAGCTGGCAAGCTCATAAGGCAAGCTCAATGCTTTCCTATTGGTTTTTCCCATTTGGGTTTTGGCAACATTAAGTGCCTTAACCTTATTAAGATAACGTGTTTGTCCACTGGAGTGCAGAGTACAGCAGCTCACACAGGCGCTCCGAAGGTGGACATAATTACCCCATCCACAAATGAAGAAACAGAAGCTCATGGAGGCCAGTGCACTAACCATGAACACACGGCTAATGGGCAGAGCCGAGGTTCAGACTAGGTCCCTATTGTTGTGTCCTTGTAAACTAAAGGTGTGTGCTAAGGGTCAAGCACAGGGCTTTCCTTGCACATGCCAGCCATGGGCTTTACCACGGAGCCACATTCCGGCTGTATCCCTACAACTTTGTCCACTGGACCCTTGGACCTTTCTGGGTGGCTTGAGAAAAGACTTTCATCCCCGTATCCTTGGGATGTTGGAGGATTGCCAGCAGAGCTGTAAGCGCCTGATGTTGAGAGGGGAGCCTCACGGCTACGAGCCGCCTTTCCAGAGACTTGGACTGGACAAAGATTGATGGACACAGAGTAACACAGAACCCGCAGGTCCGTGCTTCTCACGTGTAACATCCAAACTAATGTATTTTCTGAGACTCATCCCAAGCCAACTGGGGCTACTCTGATCTTAGTTTTGGTCTAATCAACAACTTTTTATCAGGCTATTACCCATAATAGCGTCTTCTCTGTTGGGCCTGGGCACAGGGCTGCAGTAGCAAGGACAGAGTCCTCCAAAGGAGCCCAGGAAGGAAGGAGAGAAAGCACTAGTATGGGCCCTACTGATGTCCCCAGCCAGGCACCTCTTACCTCCCAGCTGCCGAGGTACAATGTCCACCACCACCGAGGTGACCTTGGTGTACCAGTCATACTGCAAGAGAACACAATGGTCAAACCCACCAGGCCATGGATCCCGGGCAGAGAGCTCTGTTATCTGTCCCTTTGGGTGACAACTTAGGAAGAGATGGGGGTTAGTTTATCTCTTTTATGGTAGCCTGGACTTGTCTCAGATAGGCATGTCCCTTGGACTTTCACCCAGAGCTCTCCTTGTGCAGGGGATGGACTCTGTATAACCCCCAACTCTGCCTCTGCTCCTTGTAGAGCCTGGCTACTTGGAGATGTGAACTAAGAGACAAGCATCTCTGTGGCTGGAGGAGACCCTTGAGGTGCTGAGCCCTGAGAGTACTCAAACCTCCCAGTCCTACCCTGAAGGGTCAGGCCACTGATCCACTGAGGACAGGAGAGGGCCCCGAGGGGGAAGATGATGCTATCCCTTTAGCCCACATTCCCCCAACAAGCTAACTGTCCTCCCACCCATCCCCCTTCAGCTCACCAGGCAGAGCTGGCTGCACTGGTGATGAGGACCTAGCGACGGGCACTGCAGGTAGACGATGCGGCACTGGTCTGGGCTCAGCCGAGGAGAACAGACGGCCAGGGACTCATCCGAGAGAAGTTCTAGGCCACAGAAATATGAGTATCACAGACTGGGGAAGACTTAACAGGACAGCACATGTGGACGCCAGACACTTACCACACTTCCCCCCGCTCAGGTTCACATAGTACAGAGCTGATCTGGAAAGGTCAGAGAGACACTCAGCCCCATGGTCAGCTGGGCCATAAGAGCCCTCTGGCCCACCCACTTCCTCACCTGCGATTGGTGCAGTAGCGGATACCTAGCCGGAAGGGTTCATGCCACCAGCCCACAAACACCACACCTGTGTCTCCAGGGGCCCAGAAAGCCTGTAAACAAGCCCACAGAGTAGGCATAAGCTAGAGGTAATTGCTCAAGCAGGGGAACCCCCACTCCAAGAGGAGCACAGGCCAAGTTGTTGCTGACCTGACCAGGGGACACATTTTCAGGGACGCCCTCGAGCACTGAGATGTTACCACTCTCGATATCCAGAACGCAGAGCACAGGGATGCTTTTGGAAACCATAGTTTCTCCCCAGTCTTCATAAAATACAAACTGGTCCCCCTGAGAATAGAGGACACTCAATGCCCAGGGTGCCTACAGAACCTTGCCCTGCCTCCTAGACACCAGTGCCTCCCAGGTCCACTGGACACAGTGCAGGACTGCCCGGCAGGGTCGTCGTGGCCTGGCCACACCACAAGCACCTTGATGGCCTGGTCTGGCTTCTTCGGCCTGGCCATCTCATCATCGCTGGCACTCATGTCCAAGGCTTTGGTTTGAAAGAAGGACTCAGCTTTGGGACGCTTCTTCTCCGCCACATACAACAAGTGTGTCTCTGAGTGTGACCAGGAAAGGCAGCCAAAGCAGTCTGCAGGCAGGGAGGGATGATTAGGGGGAACCCAAAGCTATGGTTGCCCCTTCTTTCCACCCTGCCTGCTTACCAGCCAGGCGCCTCACCATCCTCATAAACAGGCCCATGCTTCTCCAGTGCTGACAGGTTGAAACTCTTGAGCTTCCGGTTCTTCTCCCAGACCTGAGGATACTTAGGCATCAGGCTGCCTGCCCCTCCACAGATCCTCACCTGCGGTGCTAAGTAAGCTACTGCCTGCCACCTCATCCTTGCAGACTCACCTCCAAGAACTGTTTTTCCTCTCCTGAGACTGTGCTCCCCGCTTTGCGCAGCACAGCTTTCATGGTGCCTGAAGGAGACTCTCTGCTCAGCAGCCTGAGAACAGGGGTGCAGGTCAGGATTGTGCCAAGCCCTAAAACAGCCTTGGCACCCCTACTAGTCACAACCTCTTAGATGAGTCTCTCTCTCTCTCTCTCTCTCTCTCTCTCTCTCTCTCTCTTTCCTTCCTTTCTTTATAAGCCCTTTTTAGTCTGAAGAAGCAGCACAGGAGACTATCTCCCAGCCAACTGGGACTCTGATCTCATACCAGCCCATGAAGCACCTCCAGTCTCAAGCTAGCTGGCCTTCTCTCTCTTCCTTAGGTTACTGACTTGACTCTCTCCAGATTCCCAGGGACCTAGGACCTAGTTTGGAAGAAGCTTCTAGTATTTATCAGGCCATGTCTCCAGAGACCAAGTTCTCAAGGAGCAGGCACCTAGTTCTTTGCTCCTCTGAAGCCACCTAAAGTTGTCCCTGAAGGGGACAGGCACAGAGCTGGACACCCTAAGGACACAAAGTGACATTTATGAAAGGCCAGCACAGCAGGTAGCTGTGGTCTTGTCTACAGACTCCTCCTGTCACACTTACTCCCCCCGGGTTTCCACACTGTTGCCTGCAGGCCCGGCAAACACCACTGAGTCTCCATCGTGGAACACGAGGTACTGGCGACAGAATCGGATGTTCTCCATTCGCTCCAAGTCCCTCTGAGTCCACTCTGCAAGGGAGGCAGGGGGCTGCTCAACTTGTCTGGGCCAGTTTGGACCACTGCCCACCAACCAAGACCTACCTTTCCCAATCTGTCTCCGGACATCCTGAGAAAAGCCTGGACGGCACTTCACTTAATATAACCTAAGCCTAGGCTTTCTGAGCTGACAGAGAGAACCCACTACAACCACAGAATCGTAAGGGCAACATAGCTGTTGTTGGGCTGGAGAGTCCTGCGAAGGCCACACTTTGCACTCAGGTCTGAATTTTACTCCCACACCTTCAACTCATTCAGTAAGGCTAGCACAGCCGCCAAAACACCTGTGCGCAGGAACTACAGTTGGGTTTCCACCCCAAACCCGTGTCAAGCAGCGTGCCTTCCACAGTCCCCACCTCTCCACCTGGATGCACGGCCCGTCGCCACCCAGTACCCTCGGTTTACACACCAGTGTGCACCGTCCGATAGAGGCCCCCATACTGCGTGGTGACCTCCGGGCCCAGGCAGGCGGCGCTCAGCGAAGGCTGGCGGCTAAGGCCCCGGTACAGCGCTGCCGCCTCCTGGGGCTCACTCAGCAGCACCTGCGCAGGGGACACACCAGGGTCAGGCTCAGCCCGGGCTACGGAGGCCACGGGGGCCACGGGCCGAGCCCTCACCTGACGCTCCATAGTCGGTCTATCGGTAGCAGCTAAGTCCCGGAAGTGAAGTTTTTGGGGCGGGGCCTAAGGCGGTCCCCAGTTTCCGCTACACCCAGTGGCGACCTGGGACCCGCAGGGCCTTGTGTAAGCTCCGGCCAATCGGAAGGGGGCGGGACCTGGATGGTAAGGGGGCGGGGTCTACGAAGGAGCCGCCCAGAGGGGGAGGAGCGGGAACCTAGTGAAAATTCAGTCGAGAACTAACCAGGCAAATGGGAGACAGAATCTGGGAGTCGAGTCCTGGGACTTTTAGAGAGGAGTGAGGGCAGACGTATAGCAGCAGAATACAGAGCTGGTGTTCGGGGATGGGGGATCTGGGAGGAGTGAAGGCCCAGGACTCAAACCGACTGTGAGCTGAAAGCTGCGAGGTCAGAAAGAAAGCCCTGGGCGTTCGAAGGGCGGGACTTCGGAGGAACACCAATGATCCTTAAGGATGAGGGGCGGGGTGGGGGGAAGGGTGGGAACCGAACACTGAGACTAGCGGGTCCGTGAAACCGGAACGTTGTGGGGCGTGGCACTCGCAGGGATCTCTTTCGGCTTTCTCCTCATCTACTGCAAGCCAGGCTGTTAGGAATGGGAAACGCAGGTTTCCGGGCGGAGCCCTGGGGCGCCGGGCAAAGGGCGGTGCTGAACTCTCTGGGTGCCACCCTGGCTTATCAATCACCAGACTTGCCCCCAAAGCTATCTGTTGCCACAGCCTTCACCCGCCCTTCTCAGTGGCTCATTGCTGCGGAACGTGAGTAGACTGGGTCTCAGCCTACTCCAAGGGCAGATGTGGGATCAAACTTCACCTAAGAGCAGCGAGCGTGCTCTGGAAAGAAGAGCCTAGGCAGACAGTCTCCTGCACACGACACAGGACTAGGTTGGCTTAGGTAACAGCAGAGGACAAGAGAAGTTGGGCAAGAGTAGGTATCTCCCCTTCCTCCATATAGCTTGAGACTGGCTAGTCTTTCAGACTAGCTATGGGTCCCCTTGAATGAGTGTTTTCCTTATCTGAGGAAAAACTGATACTCTTTGTTTAATCCCTGTTTCCTATTTTCTAGTGATGTTTGGTTTTGTTTAGTTTCTCTACATAGTCCTGGCCTCAGACTCACAAAGAACCAACTATCTCTGCCTCCCAAGATCTGGGATTAAAAGTGTGGGCTACCACACCCAGTTTGAACTATCCTTGACTGTATGTGGGGATTAAGGTCTCAGCCCTGGGGGAAAAAAAAAAAAAAATTTAGGCTGGCACAAAGCAAGAAGATGAAAAGCCTGCTTGAGAGCACCAGGGGGCAGCACTTGCCCATCTAGCTCCAGGGAACCAGGCTCTTGAAAACTGGTGGAAACCCATTGGCTTGGAACAGGCCTTTGTACCTTCTTGGAGGGTAATTTTTAAATGGCTTGGTGTTGACTCAACCTCAGTTGTGCCAACATTTCTGAAAGTTTACTCATTCTCATTTTTTTCTTTAATCATGGAGAATATTGTCACAAATGTTGGCATCTACTTGTTTGCCTAAGCGGTCCCACTTCAGAAATCATCCCCACGACAGTCTGGAGGTTGTTTATATCAAGTCCTTTTATTCTGATACCACAGAAATACCTTGTCACAGTACAGGGGAGGGACACTGAAGTACCACTGAGTTCTCACAGAGCACAGGAGGACGGCACACAATTCACAAGGTCATGTGGAGGACTCGGGTCATTGCACTTACAATGTAAACTTGTTTGTCTGACTTTGTACAGCACTCTTCCCCCTCACAGAAAGGAGAGGGAAGGAGAGGGGAGGAGAGGGGAGGAAAGCAAAAACAAGACATAGAAGCTAGAGGGAAAAAATGTAGATGGCCACCACTCTCCAGGGTACCACACTTGGAGAGGAGCTGATTTGACCCCAGAGGCTGAATGAGACCCGTGCGCACACGCACAAACATACACACACACACACACACACACACACACACACTCACTCACGTACATGTGCTTACACATACAGTATCTCACGACTTCTATGGCTCTCTAGTGCCACTCGGTGCACATGATAGCAGGGTGCTGGCACCCAGGGAGACAGAGATGGCATCTCCAGAGAGTTTCAGTTGATTATATCTGTTCCTCCGACCCTGTTGGAGTCCATGATGACAAATTATTTACAGCATGGGAGGAGAAGGGCTATTGGGCAGGACTGTACTCTCATGGCAAAGAACCCACCTGGAAAACTCCCAGAGGCTCCAGGATACAGGCCAGAATTGCTGCCCTGGCTGTTCTCTCATTGTGGGCCCTGAGACTAATCACCCTGCCCAAAGAATAGGAAGCAGATGGTAGAAGAACCATCACTATGAAGTGAGTGTGTTGGGGCCTTGGGTGGGCAGAGGAGGGTACCCTTGCTTAGGACACTGAGAGGGGAAAATGGAGAAGGTCTGAACTCTACCCAGAGACTTCTTAGGCATTTGGAGATGCAACCATTGCTTACCGTATCCCACAGCAGCAAACACTGGTCCCCAAGCCCCAGAGTCAACACAAGGGCCAGGGATACCTATGACCTAGAAGACTATTGCAGTCATATTCACAAAGGGGCAAAGATCTGTCTGGTGGGCACAGCCAGGGATAGAGTAGCAGATATCAGAAATGTCAAACTCAGAGTTTAGCCAGAAAGAAATTTGCTATAAAGTTAGTACTTTAGAGCCTAGGGGGGCTGCCAGAGGTTGACCTGTGGATACCCTGCCTTTTCTCATCTCCCAGTCCAATCCCTTGACAATGAGTGGAATGGGATACTGCCATGATCCCAAGTATCCAGACACTGGGTACATCCTGTACACACCTGGGCCTGTGAGTTCCTTACTGAGGGCCTTCTTCAGCCCTTATAGAGATGGCCCCATATAGCCCAAGTTTGATCTCTGAGATATTCCATAGCATGAAGAAAGCTAAATCTCGGGAACTCAGGCTCTTAAGTCCAACACAGCTTGAAGTGTCCCATCCACAGCTGCCAATGGTAGGACAGGATCTCACTCTAAAGGATTTATAAGCATTGTAAAAAAGGCATGAGAAACGTGAACCCCTGAGAAATGCATGGTATACACTGAAGCTCTCTGGAGGCAGGCCAGACTTTAGGGATCAGGCAGGTACTGTCTGTCCTAGTCCTGGACCAGCGAAGGAGATACTGACAACAGTGTAATACTTATGCCTCAGAGGAGGCAAGTCCTGGGGCAGATGTGGAGAGGTCACACCGACCCTTCAGTACGCTTTGCTTTTGAGAAACCTTCTGAGCTCAGCTCGAAGCTGTTATTTTTGTGAACAGTTTTTTTCTGAATGATACTTTCAGCCATAGCCAGCTCTTCCTGGGCACCCTGTGACCCCTGACTCCATTCCAGATCTCTTGGATCATAGTCCTTCGATGTTCTTCATCACAAAGGAGAGACATAGAGCAGAATCAGTCAAAATCTAGGGATCATAGGGCATAGACAGGATCCCTTGGCTTCTGCCTCTCCACAGATGTACCCCAGCTTTGCCCTTGAGCAGTGCCCCACTGGGAAGGTGTGACCAGATTCTTTTGGCTCAGGCCTGGGATAGGACGGAAAAATGATATACAAGTAGAAATCCTACAGCAAACCCACAGAATGTTCATACACATGCATCCTGTGCAGGCTCCTCTCTGTCTATTCTAAGGTTTGTTTTTATCTGCTATTGTACACAGATAAAAACTGCAAGGTGTATGGGCCTCATGGCCTGCTCCATGGCCTGGCATGTTCAGGCAGTTCAGGCAGGTCCTTACTAGTGTGTCCCAAAGTCAGGGAGAAGCGCTCCGAAAGGAGAGGTTTGGAGGCAAAAAGAACTCCAAGCGAGAGATCGAGCATTTAAAAATGAATGAAATCGTGCAAAGAAGCTTGGAGCTGTGCATGCTCCGCTGCGAGACAGGCGGGACTCACCTGGCAAGCAGCGAGTCCTGCCACAAGTCAAACATGCCACAGACTTAGAATTTACACACGCACGCCTGCACACACACACACACACACACACACACACACACACACATACACACACACAGAAAGTAGGGACAAGGATCGGGTTGGGGTGGTGGAATGAGTAGATAGAGCTATCCAGTTTCTCAACTGTGTGTTTGCAATTAACTCCTTATATGTAACATGGAATTTATTAAATATTAACAGTTGTCTTTGAGGGTTTATATTTCATTGCATAGAACATTAGAGATGAGACTTGTGGCTGGGCCCGAGATGATGGGAGGCCTCCAAGGGAAGGCTTTGGGGAGGCATGTAGCCCAGTCCACCAGGTGAATGGACGGTGCCATACTCCCCATACCTCACAGGGCTCTGAACCTTTCCCTTGGCTCCTCTGCTCTGAGCACACCCACTGCTGATGGCTTAAGAAGACTGGAATTGCACAGTAAACAGGCGGGCTGAGGAGCTTCCCTAGACCTCGCCCTGGGTTTGTGCTCTTGGTGGCCTACTGCCCGCTATTGCTTCTAAATCAACATTTCTCCCTGTGCTGAGCAGGGGCAGAGCAGAGAGGAAACCAAACCATCAATCACGAGGTGGGGCAGGGGAGAGACAAAGGGATAAAAAAAGGGATAAAAGCAAAGTAAAGAAGGGGAGAGAAAGAAAAATAAAACAAAAAAAATGTTCATGAGGTATACATGTAAATTAAATTGGAATGATTAAGGCTGTTCTTGAAATCAAAAGAAATCCCCAGGTGTACATATGAGGAGCCGGGGAGCCGGCTGGTCGAGACAGTGGCGATGCTGCTGGGATGCTCACAATGGCTGGGGGGATGGCTTTAAGGTGATGGCAGGCATGCCTAGTTACACTGCCATCCACGGGCTGGGAGGAGCCTCAGCCGGTGCCCACGCTGCTTTTCGGTGCTATGGCCTCTTATTTCAGCGATGAGACAGTGTTAGGTCCTAATGTTTGTAAAGTTCTCCCAAACCCATGCTGGCCATGCGGAGGTCTGCTCCAGTGTCACCCATAGGCCAGGGTGAAAGGGGCAAGGCCTTATGGCCACAGAGGGATCCGGGCCAGCTGGAATGTGAAGGAATCGGAGCCCAGGGCCCCAGCCCTCAGTCAAAGCCTCTCTCCAAGGCTGTGGAAAAAACTTCTGGCATCTTAGAGGGAGGGCAGTGTGCACCCAAACTCTGTGTATAACGCATTGGAAGCCTGGCTGGCCAGGCCGCAGGAGGCTGCGGGAAGAGCAGCAGACAGACACAGCAGCAACCACATTCTGGTGAGGGGGGCTCCTCTCTCCCAAGAACAGCTGGCCTGAGTAAGGCAGGGTCTCTTGAAAGACATGAAAGGTCCCCCAAGCCAATGGTCCCATTGGTCCAGCAGATGCTTCACCTAGGTCGCTGCTGTTAGAAAATATTTCATTCTCATGCTCGGTTGAGGCCTGCCTGCTGGGGCCACCTGGTGTGAATCTTTGGGCCAAAGGTTTGCCAGCTTGTAGATGCTTTGAAAAGAGAAGAAGAGAGGGAGAGAAGAAAGAAGGAATTTTTTTTTTTTGTCAAGAACCCTGGACATAGTTTGCCACCCTCCTTAACATTACTCCTAGGCATTGTTATGTGTGATGGCCAAGTCCCGCTTCACCCAGAGGATCCCATTCTATCAAGGCATAGAGAGGTTAGTATTTGTGCAAGTTAAAGATCACAGACAGACTGGGAGAAAGAAGAATCAGATCTCCAAGAAAGGACCTCTCCCTTCTTTCTCTCCCATTTGAGACAACAGAGTGACCCTTCTGCTTCAGCCTACAGCACAGGCATGTGCCACCACGTTCAACTTTTTTTATGTTTGCTTGTGTGTATGCACCTGCGCGTGGGGGTCAGTGGGTGACCCGAGGAGTTGGGTCTCTCCTTCTACTATTTATATTCTAGGATTTAAACTCAGGCTGTCAGGCTTTGGCAGCAAACATCTTTACCCACTGAGTGATCTTGCTGGCCCTTGACATTTATTTTGTAACAGTGTAGGAAGCCAGGTATGATAGTGTACATCCATAACCCTAGCCTTAAGCGACGGAGGCAGGAGACTCACTACAAGTTCATGGTCAGCTTGATCTCTATAGATTACAGATTGGTCAGTCCTACAAGTGAAACCCAGTCTCAAAAATACAAACAGGAAGAGTGAGGGAGGTGGGGTTTTGTTTCAAAAGACAAGCATCTCCTAGCTCATCTCTGAAACTGACATAAAACACACCAGGAGATGGATGTATGGAGCAGCTTTGACCACTTAGCCCAACTGTTGGCCAAGTGCTAGAATCAAGGAGCTCTTAACTACAGAGTCATGGTCTCAGTGGCCTGCCCACACTATGGTAAGGTGTGGACCACAGCACAGGTGCGCTGCCTCTCCTTCCTGGTAGTTCTCTGGCCCCAAACTTGGGCTGGGTGTTGTCCCATCCCTCCCCACCTCCCCTGAGTACCACTTGAGATTTTATGTATGTGCCAGGGAACTCCAAGAAAACATCTAGCTGAGAGGGAGGGTGGCAGGGTGTCTACTGCCATACTTCAAAGGCAGGGAGCATGTTGTCAACACTGGGATGGCTGTCACTAGCAGAAAGCCCGAGGTCTTCACTTTGGCCTACGGTGCCCACCCAAAATGTCTCCGGCCACTGCTCCTCTGCCACGGCTTAGCTGTGGTCCTTTCTGCTTGTCTCTGAGGCAGACCAGTGCCACTCAGCATCAGAAGCGCGGCTGGCTCGGTGCCTTCCCGCACCTCCAGTTCTGACTATTTTCTCTAGGTCAGCTCTTGCTGCTGCAGAAACCCTGCTGCACATTTGCTATCAGAAAATCCTTTCAAGTTGGTTTTTAATTAATTAATTAATTAATTAATTCCTTACTTTTGTGGGGAGTTGTTTTGTTTTTATTTTTTTTTATTTTATTTTATTTTTTTGAGACAGGGTCTCTCTGTGTAGCCCTGGTTGTCCTGGGACTTGTTCTGTAGACAAGGTTGGCCTTAAATTCACAGAGATCCACCTGCCTCTGCCTTCAAGTGCTGGGATCAAAGATGTATGTTGCCATTCATGGCTAGATTTTTCATTTTGAAACTTATTTACTCTTTGTCTCTCTTAATGGACCATTGACTCAAAAGGACAGGAACTCGGTTTTGATTTCTAGTGTGTCCCTAATGTCTAAAACAGGGTTGGGCACATATCTGGGGCTTGGTGAGCATTTGTTGAATAACTGGATGAGAGACTGAGCCCTTTTCAGCACCTCCATGCTCCTGAAAAGACTGGCAGTCCTTGGCACCCATAGACGGCTTCCTGTCTACAACAAGCAGGCCTGATCTGAGTAGGGACACTTGCTGCTCTAAGGCTCCCTTAAAGAGACCTGCTTACTGACTGCTGTCCTGGACCTGGGCCATGGGCTATCCCTCCCCATCTCCCCTGAGTACCTGAGATTTTATGGCTGCCCACATATCTCCATATGCTTAACTCCAGAGTAGGAAAAAGAGCAGGAGACGAGAGGCCTCGGGGACATGGCCTGATAGGTCATCCTTGGTTGTGCAAGGAACAACTTCAACAACTAGGCTACTCTCCCCAGTTCTAGATGAGGTACGTCCTCTTCTGTCCACAGATCCAGGGCTAAGGCCAGACCAGGACAGGCCCCAAGAGGGAGCATCCCACCCTCTTTGGCCACTACAACCTAGGTAGAGAAGGCTCCTGTCATGTGCCTTCCTGATCTCTTACTGGGCTGCCCTGGACCTGGGCTGAGACTAGCTGACCAGTGACTGCTTTTCCTGTGTTCCTTTTCTGTGTGCCTCTCTCCCTAGTTCACCCTTTCGCCTTGTGAGCCACAAGCACAACCTGAAAATCCACGAGTCTTTTCACTTCATGCCCAAAGCTCTACATTCTCTTGGGTTTAGACCTCAATGTCTCCAATAAGAGCCACAGTCCTGGAGGACAGGACGATTTTGAACTCAGTGCCCAGAATACAGACCTGAAGTTATAGGGGTACAACTGGCTTCACTGGAAAAAAGCTACCCTTTCCCAAGGATAGCTGACTCATTTACCATCATGCCAGCCAGCACACTGCCTCTGAGGGGGACTGCTAGGCCCATCCTAGCTGAAAGAAGCATACCAGGTCCTTTTTAGTTCACGCTTCCAGGAACAGGGTCCCTTCACCCACTTCTCTGGTTTATCTTAACCTGGTCCCAACACTCACTGTTATACGCAGAGTCCAGAGCTGCGCCCAGACCTTTGACTCCAGAGATTTTTCCACAGCAATGAGATTGTCTTTCTTCAGGTCTTCAGGAGCCTGTGGAACATTACAGAGGAAAGCAATGAGTTGCTTCAGAATTGCCCCCTGCATGTAAGTCAAGATGTCCCATCACTTTGAGAGCATGGTGGAAGACTGGGGTGGAGAAAAAGGCAGGAGGGACGTCAGCCCTGGCTTTCTCTTGCTGGGGACAATGTGGCCCATGCCTGGATCTCTGTGAGTTCAAGGCTGGCCTGGTCTACACAGTGACTGCTCTCCTGAGCGGACCCATGTTTTAGGCTCTGTGCAGTGTCCTCGCTCTTTCTCACACACCCAGCAGAGTATGTAGCTCTCACTGTGCCATCTACTGAAGACTGGACCCTTCCCAGAGGACTTCCCCCAACCACGAGTATCTCAAGCCTCTCCCAGCATGGCAGGCATAGGTACTCACCCTTCTGGACACAATCACCAGAACGAGGAAAATTTTTTGCCAAAAGCAGAGACAGCTGTGACATAGGAAACAGAGAGAGATGTCAGGGACTAGGTCAGATTCCTCCTAGTCAGGCTAAAGAGATAAGGAGTACCCAGTAAGGCTAAAGAGATAAGGAGTACCCAGTAAGGCTAAAGAGATAAGGAGTACCCAGAAACACTGGGTACGAGCAGGTGGTCTGCGTCCTGATGACTGGTCTTAGAATCACCTCAGATCCCCAACCTCCACCAGAGAAGCACCCACCCAGTGTGGACCCCAGGCAGTGAATACCTTCTGTCAGCTTTCCAGCTTGCTCTGCTGCCCCACCAGGGAGGATCTTAGAAAATACACTTTCTCCTTCTGCCCCTGGCTGACCAGTGGGAGCCCCTGGGGTGGCCCCAGGCCTGGCTCCAGGCTTCACCCCTACAGGAAAGAAAGCAGCGTTAAGAACAACACTATACTTGGTCATTTGAGGTGTGAGGGAAAGAGGGAACCTGACACTCAGGTATCCTGTGAGGTAGAAGAAGGTCAGGGCTAGAGAAATAAAAATAGCAAAAGGAGAAAGGCTGGGAGGAAGCAGGAGATGAGGAGGGCTAAAGGGAAGAGAGGAAAAGAGATGAGGGGCATGAAGAAGGAGGGAAGGGAGAAGAAGAAAGGAAGGAAGGAAGGAAGGAAGAAAGGAAAGAAGGAAGGAAGGAGCTGTGACTCAGTTGGGCATTGTGGCCCATGCCTTTACTCCCACCACTCTATAGTTAGAGGCAGGTGAATCTCTGTGAGTTCAAGGCTGGTCTGATCTACACAGTGAGTTCCAGGCCAGCCAAGGCTACACAGTAAGACCCTCTCTCAAAAATAAATAAATAAATAAAATGAAAAGGTTCTGGCCTTGTTTACCTAGGATAGTTTCCTGGGCCCTCACTGGCCCAGGCTCATTTTCTGGTGGGAGGCCTGCAGCCTACTGGGTGTTTCTGGGGAATTAATGAGAATGTGCACACAGGGGCAGGGATGGGGGATGAGTACAGTGGTATAGGGAAAGATTGCTCTGGGTGTTCTGGGCACAGCTTACCTGCAGGTCCAGGTCCTGGAGTTGGCTGGGCCTGAGGAGCCCGCCCCTGCTGGGGCGCTTTGGCTGCAGGTTTGGAGCTGCTTGCCTGTTCTGCACGTGGCTGTAACATAGAACCTGCAGCTGAGATTCGGCTCACCCCCACCCCCACCCTGAAACCACAGGACATCCAAACTTCAACTGCTGCATCTGCCCTAGGGGAGCGGGGGACCCATGAACAAGAGCGGCTAACTCACCAGTCCTGCTGGCTGGGGCCCTGGGGCTGTGGTGGGGCCTGGCTGAGGTTTCCCTGCTGGCTGGCTGGCAGCAGGGCCTGTGCCCCGGGGGGTTGGTTGGCTCTGTTGCTGTAGCCGAGCCTGTGACGGGGCCTGCTGGGGAGCTTGTTGCCCAAGACCTTGCTGTTGCTGTTGCTGCTGCTGCTGCTGCTGTTGCTGCTGCTGCTGCTGCTGCTGTGTCTGTGGCTGGCGTGATGCTGTGCCTGAGGGCGTCTGCCTGGATGATGGTGGCTGTGATTGCTGCGGTCCTGGAACCGCCTGCCGACCTTGCATCTGTGGCTGTGCCTGGGCTTCTGGCTTTGGCTGCAGGGCAGAAGGCCCAGAGTGGGCCTGCCGGGAGCCCTTTTTGCTGTCAGAGGCATGGTGGTATGCTGACGGAGCACGGGATGGCTGTGAATAATCAGCAGAGCTGGGGTACCCAGGCTGACCCTTCTTCTGCATGGCAGGGGCAGGGCTGGCCTGAGGGTGAGGTCGGGTCTCGTGGCGACCCATGTCCCGAGAATGTGGTTTGGCAGCACGCCGTCCTGGCTCCTCACCAGCATGGCGGCCTGAGTGCCTCCCGTGGTCACCGTGGTGCCGGTGTTCCTTGGCTGAGGTATGCCGGCCTGGACCACCCTCATCATGAGGCCATAGGCCCTCGTCAGGGGGCTCATCGTAGTCATGGTAGCTGTGCCTGGCAGAGCCTCGCTTCTGGGAGGAGGAGACTGTATGGCCCCCATGGTGCCTGAACCGGTCGGAGCGGGCATCTCGGGGCTTATCAAACCAGTCTGTCTCCTCCTGGCCCAGGTGATACGCTTCAGAGACCAAAAACAGAACACCATCAACCCCCTGGCTAGCCAAAGAGGAGACCTAGCTGAAGCCATGCAAGGGAACCAGAGTGGACACCACAGCCACAAGCAGGTCACTAGGTCCCCACCCTCCAGCAACCAGGAACCAGGGCACGGGTAGATCAGGCGAGGGCCGCCTGCAGCAGGGCCCACTGATGAGATGCCAAGACAGACCCTGCTGGGACATCTTGGGGACCAGGGTAGGCAGGCAGACCCCCAGGTGCTGGGCATTAGCAGCAATCACCCCCAGCTGCCATTACCTTCGCTGTCAGAAACCACACAGTGGGAATCATCCAAGATGTAGCCCTCCTCACGCTTATATGCGTGGGCCCGTGGTCCGTCCTTGACATGCTCCTGGACATCAGGCATGGAGTGGCTGGAGCAGAACTGTGGGCAGGTATCCCCAGGAGGGAGACTGCCCCCTGCGGGACGGGGCCGCCCTAAGGGGCTGACAGGGCTCTCCTCTTCAGAGGCCTGGCTCCTCATGGGAGGCCGTGCCCGGCCATGGGCCATGCTCAGGGTCGAGGGCTTGGGGCCCGCCTTTTGAAGTCGCTCTGCAGTCTCCCGTTCCCGTTCATACCCTTTGCCTCGGCTGCTGAAATCATGGCTGGACAGCTTCTCCCCACTGTATGCCGATGCCACTCGGGACCGGCTACTGCCACCGTACATGCGGTCATCCTCCTCTACTGTGTCCCGGCTGGACACCCCATAGTACCTCTGCTGTTCATACACATTCTTCTTGAGCCCATAGGTGATTTCATCCTGGAACTTTCTGCCCCGAGAGGTCAGGCTGCTGCTGACCGTGGGTGAGGGATAGGAGGCCAGGTCTGATTCCACATCCTTGGCCTCCTCGATAGGGGAGAACTTGGAAATCTTTTGCTCCATGCCTTGCTTCCGGTGCTTGCTGCGCTTTGAGGAGATGGCAGCTGGGGCCAGGCTCTTAGAGGGATGCTTTGGCCCCATGGGTCCTGGACCATACTTGTCTGCTCGAGCCCCATGTCTATAGTCACTGTCACTGTAATAGTGGGAGCTAGCTGGTCGGCCGTTGCTCTCCATGCTCCGGTGATGACCAGATTTCCCACGGGGGTCATATGAGTCCTCCTCAGATTCTTCCTCACCTCTGCCATAGCAGCAGGGCAGAGTGGGTCCCTCAAGGACAGCTGGTTCTCCAGGATCCTTCCCAGGGCGCCCACTGACTCCACCTGGCCCCAAAGGCTCCAGCCTTTGGCTATCTGAGGCAGTGGGGGTGCTGTCCTTCGTCAGCTCACTAATGTCATCGATCATCACATAGTTTCGAGGAACGTTCTGCTCCAGACTGGTGTAGTGGGAGTCAGAGGGATAAGTAGGGGCTGGGCTCTGGCTCACACTGCTTCGGTCACTGCCCCGGGGATGCTCAGGGGCTTTACCCTGCTCATAGCTGCTGCTCACAGCTGGACCACTATAGCCAGTTTCAGAGGGGGCTGATGACATGGTTACCGCAGGGCTGCTAATCACCTCGTAATTGGTGGGAACCTTCTGTTCCAGATCAGCCAGTGAAGTCTGACGTGGCTTCTGATGGGCAGCACGACTGTCAGCTTGGACTGGAAAGGGGGTGCTCTGTGTGGTTGGCATGGGTGTTGGGGCTGCGTAATGGCCTGTGGGGTGGAAAGCCGGTTGGCTTGGCAGGCCAGGCTCAGCTGGATAACTAGTCCCAGGAGGGTAGGTAGGTGCTGGGTACGTGCTAGGGCCAGTGTAGGTAGGTGCCTGGTGGGCTGGAAATCCATTCTGAGTTGGTCCACTACTGCCTGCAGTATACTGTGGGGCTGCAGGTGGGAACCGGGGCTGTTGGAAGGCAGTGGGGCCAGAGGGGGTGGCAGGCACAACAGCTGAGGCAGGGTAGTCCACATACTGACCAGCGGGTGTGGTACAACCCTGGAGCCGCAGCTGGTTGAGCTCGCTGTCAGACAGGTAGTCACGATGCTCACCAAGGCCACGTAAAGGTGGGTAGTCACGGCCACCCCGGTCTTTGGCCAACGACTCTTTGCGCTGGGTGATGCCCAGCTCCAGGTACTTGAGCTTGGCATCAATCTCCTTCTCCTCCTCGTCCAGCTCCGCCTGCTTCTTACGCAGCTTGGTGGATTCATGCTCCACCAGCCGCAGGTCCCGGTCCAGCTCCCGGAGCAGGCTGGCCTTGGTAGCAGGGACGGTGGTGGGCCCCGCCAACCCTCGCTGCAGCAGACTGGCTGCATACAGCTGTGAGGGCACCTGGCCAGCCAGGGGAAGGTGAGCTTCCTCTGGAGGGGGGCTGGGCAGTGTCCGCTTCACCTTGCGGACCAGGCCGTTGGGTGGCAGCGCCGACACCTGAGACAGAGGGAAGGGTGGGCAGCACTGAGACCCAAGGTGTGGGTGACTTTGCTAAGGCATGGGGTAGAAGAACCCAGGTCTGGAGGTTCTTCAAGACAGGAGCTGGGCTCCACATTGTTGATGCCCTGCTTTGCCAAGCAGCCTTGGGGTTTACCCTGCCCACCCTCTGGTCTTGGCTTCTTTGCCATGAAGGGAAAGGCCTGTGGTCATTTTACAGTCCTTTCCAAAGCTTTGGGTAACAGGAAGGTGGTGGTGAGGGTCCGACTGTTTTGTGTGCTGTGCACAGTGGCTTTCAAAAGCCCTGCACATCTCCAGTGGGCTTGCCTGCCACTGAGGTGAGGGGAGATGAGTCTAGCTCTAAGTTTGAGACCTGGCAGCCTGTAGGGGCTGAGGGCAGGAGGTGGGGAGGAGTCAGGGAAAGAAGGAACGTGTGAGATCCACCAGGCTCCTTTAAGAACAGGGTCACAGGAAGGGGCACACGCTAACTGCCGCTGATTACAGACAGGCTCAGAGTCTAAGCTTCCTCCTTCGCTCCTCTCTGCTCAGCTGCCCCCCCACCTTCTCCTCTAACTGCCCTGCACTGCCCTCTGCCACACCTAAGGTCTGCTCCTGGCCCAGCTCCCCCTCCTCCCGAATCTCTCTATCCTCTCCTAGAGGCTAGACCTCTCTCCAGCAGCCCAGCTTCCTGCTCAAGGTTCCCCAGCTGTGCTCGCCACACTGACTACTTGCTCCAGAGGCTCTACAATTCCGGGAGGCCCATGCTGATGAGTGTTTCCCCCTGGGTTCCCTTTACCTCTAGGGCTGTTTGCTACGCACCTCCACAACCAACACCTCTACAAATCCATCCCAAATGCCCCACTTTTCTCTATACATACCCAGAAAATGGGCAAATACACCTCCCAGTGCTTCTGACTCCTACTTCTCCCTGGGATCTCTCCTTTTGCCTATCAGCCCACACTGTATTCTGGGAACTCTGAAATGCCAGTCTTGTTCTGTTTCACCTCCCAAAACCTTCCAGAGACTTCAGGAAAAGCCAACCTTCCTCAACTTTGCACTGAAAGTGGCTAGCATTCACCCTTCCCAATCTCTAAGTCTTCCCACAGATGTCGCCATGGCCAGGCTGTCTCTCACAGTTCTAATACACGACTGGTAAGAAGCCATAGACAAGGAGCCTGCACTGCACTAGGGAACAGATGGGTTTGGAAGTGGAGTTACTGAGGAAGGTGGGTGGGACACAATGAAGCACAGAGAGCACCTACAGCCCTCCAGGGTGGGTCTCGAGTGCTAGGCCACAGGCTTGGGCCTGCTACAGGCAGTGAAGCCCATCTAGAGATGGGAAGTGGGGTTTAAATAAGGCTTGGAGTGGAAGGTGCCTACACTGGAGGTGAGAAATGAAGAGGCCTGAAAGGAGGCAACAGAGATAGACCAGGTACAGACAGTGAAGGGACAGGGCTGTGGGGAGGCTGAGGTTTCTGGTGGAGTGTCTGGGCAGATGGCCGTAGAGCCCCATGTGTGTGTGTGAATTTGTCCAGGCTGGCCTTGCTGGACTACGAGCTCTGTCAGATGTACATTGAGGAGCTTTGCTCCTCAACTCCTTCCCCTGGGCCTTTAGAGCCAGAGGTGACTCCATTCCCACCCCAGAAGAAACCCCTCCCTCTAGGGCCCCTCAAACTAGAAATAGACCCCCATCCCACCCTGGACCAGCCCCTGTGCCCATACCTGGCTACCTAGTCCCCCCTGGTGCTGGTAGAGGGAGAATCTCTCTTTGGCAGACTCCTCGGCGGTGGGGCTCAGGGGCTTAGGGTCGGACAGGGACCGCTGCAGGGTCTTCATGGGGCGAGGCAGAGTCTGCTGGCGAAGAGTGCTGTCAGCTATGAATTGCTTCTGGGGACTCACATGAGCCTTGTTCAGCCTGTCACTGGAAGCAAACGAGGTGTCCAGGAGCCGGTGTGGGGACAGTGGTGACACTGGCGAGTAGAGCACTTGCGGAGACTTAGGAGGCTGGCGGCTCATAAGCTGCGACAATGACTCCGGGGGCAGGTGGGCCTGGTACCCGATCTCTAGAGGATCTGGCTTCTTCTTTTCAAATCTGCCCAGGGCTCCTGGGGTGACTATCTGGATGCCAGGTAGGTAGGGGCTGATGGCAGTTGGTCCTACGAGCTGTGGCCCAGCCACACCCTGAGCCTGCCCATCCGGTTCTGTCTGGCAGGCCAGGCTCTCCCCTCGCCCAGTCTTTTCTGGTGCTGATATGTATCTGACGATCTCCACCTTTGGGTCAGTGGCAGCTGTGATGTGGATGGCTGGAGAGACCCTGGGCAGCTGCTCAGGCTCGGTCTGTACAGAGCAGTCACTGATTGTCTGGATGCCCACGCTGCTCATGGCCCTCGCAGTAGCCGTGGCAGTGGATGAGGAGGCAGCGGCCTCGTGCTTGCTGTCAGAGCCTGAGTCTGAGTGACGGGAAAGACGAGACCTGCGGCGGCGGACAGGTTGCTCCCATTCAGCATTGTCCTCGTCATCTGTCTGCACGCTGCAGTCGGCACTGCGCCGTGTCCTGCGCCTGCGGGTCAGAAGGTAGCGGCCTTCACCCTCCTCATCATCTGTCTGAACACTGCTGTCTGCAATTCTCCTGACCGTGATGGGATCAGGTCCCGACTCAGGCTCACAGGCATCTCTCAGGCGTGGCATAGAGTGACGTTTCTTGATGCCACTACGGCCAGCCTCCCACTGCTCCTCAGTTTGCAGTGACATGTCTGAGGCAGAGCTGGGAAGACCCCTGTGCAGCACAGGCTCACGAGGTTGCCCTTCGGTTCCTGCCACAGCAATGAAGGCTGTGTGGGTCAAAGGTGGCCAATACTGGCCATTCTGGGCCAGCTCAGTAGCAACAGGGGGAGGCCCTCGGCTAGGTGCCTCACATGTTGTGGGAAAGGGAGCCTTCTGCCTCTGTTTCTGCTCCTCTAGCTGCTGCTGCAGCTGCTGCTGCAGTTGCTGGATCTGCTCTAGCTGCAGCCGCTGCTGCGCCAGCTGCTCCCGCTGCAGTGCAAACTGAGCCTGGCGCTCTTCTTGCTGCTGCTGCAGCACGTGATGCTTGATGGTCTGGAGCTCCTGCAACTCCCGCTGCACCAGCAGCTGCTCCTCCTCACGGTGCCTCTGCAGCTCCACCCTCTCCCGCTCCAGCTCCTCCTGCAGCCGCAACTGTCGCAGCTTTTCCAACTCTACCCGCTCCCGCTCCAGCTGCAGCAGCTGCTCCTGCTGCTTCCGCTGCCGGTCCTCCTGAGAGGCTTCCTCCTTCTCCACCGCAGGCCGGCTGAGGACTCCACTGCCACTCCCAGCAGCAGCATCTCCTGCTGGCTTCTGAACAGGTGGTGGGGCTGGGCCCGGGGCCACTGGGGCTTCCTTGACGACAGCAGGGGCAGTTGTGGAAAGAGGTTCTTCACGAGCGGCCCCTGCTGGTAGCTCAGGCCTTGGTGGACCTCCTGCCCCGGAGGCCTTGGCAGCAGCAGGCTTTCCCAGATAGACAGGTCCTTCAGCAGGTGGCACACTGGAAGCTATAGGGAATCGACTTGGTGCAGGATAGCGGTATAACCCCGCTGGTCCAAGAGGCACCCGAGGAGCAATCATGGGCACCCGGGTCAGGCTGGTAAGGGGCACAGCTGTGACTCCACCAGATACATAAGGCCTGTACATGCCACCACGCACCATGGGCCGCAGTACTGAGGCAGGCTGGGTGGTGATGGGCAGCGTGGCAGCAATCGGGGTATTGATAGTTGAGTAGATCATGCCATCAGCTGCACGCACTGTCGCTGTGGATGGGAGCAACTGTCTGACTGTTGTTCCTTGGCTTGCCGCAGGCCCATACTGAGCAAGGTTCCCAGGGCTTGGTTGCCCTTCTGGGTAGGTGGGGTTGCCGAGGAGGCCAGATCTAAGGGGAGCCAGACCCTGTGGAGCGTTGAGTCCAGGCCCATGCTGGGGCTGGTACTGCACTAGGTCAGGCCCGCCACTTACACTGCCATGCCGCCCACCGTACTGGTCCATGGAGTTGAGGGCTGCACACATGCGGCTGATCTCTCGGGCTGTGGTGGCACTGTACTGGGCCAGGCTGGCCTCCTGAAAGCCAACTGCATCTCCCCGTGGGCCATACCGGTGGTCTGAATAGATGTTTGACACTGAACTATAGCGCCGCATGGGAAGTGGGTGAGGCAACAGGTCTGTGGGATGACGCAGGTCCGTGAACGAGCCATACTGTAAGCCCTGCCCTATGTAGCGTCCATCGGCAAAGCCTAAACTGTAAGAGTGCTTCAGTGAGCTGAGATCCACTGCCGAGTCTCTCCCAGGGCCCTGGAAGAGCTGTCCAATCCTCTGGGCGTGGTAGTTGAGGCCAGCTTCGGCCAAATTGGTATCAGACATGGAGGAGTATAGCCTGCCAGGCAGGCCCTGTGGATAGGACCTCTGTTCTTCATGGGGCCCAGGTCCTACTACCCCCTGTGCCCGGAAGGTGAAGGGCTCTTGGGGCTCAGGGTCTCTGAAGGGGCCACTGCTTTGGCCTGGCAAGGCAGCATCTGTCACACTCTTGTCAGGTGCGCTAGGGGCAGGATGGAAGGTGCCAGTGCAGCTACTGCCAAAGGGAAACTTGTAGACCATGTCACAGCATGCCAGCTGGCTCTCAGGCCTCATTCCGGTGAGGTCCAGGGCACCTGCTGGCTCTTCTGGGAGCAGGGTAGTCACCGTGCCGGATGCATCCTCTCCCATCTGCACCACCACTGTGTGTGGCTTCCTGGTACCTGGCAGAGCGTGTGACCGGAGCTCTGCAGGAGTAGCCCGGTGGGGTTCAGCACCAGGCTCTGGCACTGGTCCTGGCTTCAGGCTCACACTCTGAGCGGTGCCCATCTGAGTGATCAGAATGTCCCTTCTGGCCAGAGGTGTTACCTGGTTGGGAAGGTTATATCTGGCAAACTTAGCCTCCCTGGGTCTCCCCCTGGGTCCACCTCGGTATGGGGCTGTCTGGACAGCCTGCTCTACTTGCTTGACTTGGGCCAGACACACAGGGCTACCTGAACCCTGGCCAAAGTCAAGGCGGCTCTGGAAAGGATCTCCATATACCACTGGTTGCTTCTGCTGAGCCATGAGCACAGAGGAGGCCATGGTGATGCTCACTGTGGTGGCAGTGGCCAGGAAGGTATGGGTCTGCTCTTGGGCATTGAGGTTAATAACTAGAGGCTGCACAGCGGTTGACTGGCGTCCTGGAACTGGATCCAGGGCAAGGCCATACTTCCTTGCTTCCACAGCAAGAGAGGTCAGATCCATACCCTGGTCAGTAAGGATAATGGGTGTGGGCTTGACGGCTGTGCGAAGGTCTACCACTGCAGTGCCCGGGGGCCTGGGGCCTGGCTCAACTCTAGATGTCCCAGGGACAGAGGAGATCCGGCATAATGAAATGTTTTCAGCAGGGAGGGCACCCCAGCCATACAGTGCCAGGGGCCCATCTGCACCAGCACTGGGTGCTCGCGGGAAACCAGGTGGCCCAGCTGGTTCTGAGGGCATTTGAGATGCACTTGGTGGTGTTGTCTGGCTGTAGCTATGGGAGGTGGGCTGAGAGTCGGTAGGTGAGCACAGCGGGGAAGTAGAGGCACTGGCGTGTACCATTCTGGTCTGGCTAGAAGCATCTGATGCCAGAGTGATGACCATAGCAGGAGCCTCCTGGGAAGACTGCTGCCACACCAAGCGAGGAGTGCTAGGTCGGTGTGGTGTCTGAGTGCCTTGGGCTACCATGGGGGAGGGCGTGCCAGGGCTCCGTGGAATGTCAGAGGAAGGCGTCAGGCTTGGCGTCTGTGTAGAGAACTCTGCCGTGGCCCTTGGGCTCAGCTTGCCTGGTGAGAACGTGGGGCTCTCGGAGGGGGTAGATGGAGAGAGAGGTGGGCTAGAGCCTGTAAAGTAAGAATGTCCCCGAGGAGGCTGGGGAGCACCGACCTCACCATCACCCCCACTCAGAGGCTTCTCTCTGGAGGCCCGTCCACTTCCAGGAGGGCCACCGGGAGCGTGAGGCAGCTCCTCTGTTTGAGACCCATAGTTAGCAGTGGTTGGGGTCTGTCCATAGCTGTGTATTGTGGAAGACGTTGATGGGCTACGCTCAGAGCCAGCTGGGGAGGTTGGAGTCATATACCCTCGTGGAAGGCTGGCTGTGGTGGCTGGAGGCCCAGGACCCTGGGAGAAGGTCATGCCTACCTCCTTAGAGGCCAGACTGGAGGAGACAGGAGAGCTATGTAGCTTGAGAGGATCCTGAGGCTCTTTTGCAAAATGCTGAGTGACTCGGACATCAGGAATAACTCGGCCCCCACTGCTGTCTGAGGAGGTGGAAGTGGAAAATGACACAGGGGCAGCAAGCTGGGTGGGGCTAGTCCCAGGGGTAAGTGGGCCACCATTTTGCTTCATTGGGTCCATGTATGCACTCTCGGCATCCAGAAACTGCTTCTCCTTCTTTTTGTCCTCAGTGAAGGCCAGATCCCGCGAGGAGGCCTGCCGCATCCGGGCTATGCTCTGGGATGTCTGAAGGATCTCCTCGTACACTGCTGCTCCGAGGCCTGCGGGCGTGCCTTCTGCCGCAGGCTGAGAAGCCCTGCCGCCATAGTCTTGATCTTGGGTGTCTTGATATTCAAAGGAGCCCTGGCTGCGGAGGCCTGTGGGCTGAGTGGGGCCACCATGGGGTCCCCGGGCCCCTGCCACCTGCCCCTGCTGTCTCTGGAGCAGCTCAGCTTTTCTCATCATGTCCTCATAGGCCTCCTCAGCACTCTTAAGGGGTCGTCCAGAACTGGGCGTCGTGGAACTGCCCGAAGGGGTCTCAGTTGGTGAGTAGAGAGACATAAAGGCTGGCAGGTTGTACTCGCTGCCCGACTTGTAGAGCCGGGTGGGGCCGCCATCTAGGGTCTCCGCCTCTGAGTCCAGGGAGGGGGAGGGGGAGTACTCAGAGCAGGAAGAGCGGTGCAGCTCCTCCATCTCTGCTGCCTGCCTCAGCTCCTCTGTAGGGGACGCATCTTCAATGGGTGACAGGTTACTAGGTGGTGTCTTGGAGCGCTCACGCCGCCGCTGAGCCCGAAGTTCTTCCTTGTCACGCCGGGTCTTGCGGGCTGTGCTTCGAATTCGCTGCTGCTCCACCTCCCGCATCTTCTCCTGCTCACGCAGCAGCTCCTCTTCTTCCCGCAGCTCTTCCTCCTCGGAAGAGTCCTCGATGGTGGGCAGCAGAGGTCCGTGGGACCGGTGCCGGGCCTTGCGCTGCTGCTTCGCTTCTTCTAGCCGCTGCCGCCGGCTGGGGCTGCTGTCACTGTCCTCCTCCAGTGAAGACAGGGAAGTGGGTGAGGTGCCAGATGTATAGCTAGGAGTGGAAGCGGGCAGCGTAGAGGAGTGCTCCCCACGAGAGCGGTCTTCAGGTGAGCCTGTAAGGCTCTCCATCTCCAGCTCAGGCTCCCGGTCCAGGTTGGGATCAGGACCTTGGGCCAGATCTAGCTCATGACCATAGCTACCTGTGCTGTTGAGCTCGATGGTCTTAAAGCGACGGAGACCTCCCTGAAGGGCTCCGCTGCCATCAGTGGGCTCTGCTGGGCCTGTCTCAGACAGGAGTTCCTCGTAGCCTGTGGTGGCATTATGGGGTAGTCGCCTCTTGGGCAGTGCTACTGATTCTTGGCTAGATTCGGGTCTGGGCCTGGCACTTGCCTTCTGGGCACCGTGTTTGGCCAGACCTCGCCCGGAGACAGCAGCTTCGTCTTCCTCCAAGTTGTCTTCCTCGGCACTCATTTCTAGGATCTGCCGCCGCATGAACTCTTCATCAGTCATGTCTGCCCTGGCTGGGGGCTGAGGTGGAAGGGGAGACAAGCCACCTTCACTGCTGTCTTCCACGTAGTCATGCCTCAGCTGGCTGCCAAAGTCATCTGAAGACTCAGCTGTGTCTTGCTGTTCCCTCTGACGCCCCCATGCCAAGGAGTCATCCTCCTCTAGAATGTCCCCCAGCTCCTCATCAGAGTCAAAGGCCTCAGGCATGATGGACAGGGAGTGGGGACGCCGTTTCTGGTCTTCAACAACACTGCTGCGGGGTTGCTTGCTCCATTCAGCACTGGAAGCCACAGCCTGGGCCTCCACTGAAGGGCGCATACTACCGCCCACTTTGTGGAGCTCTGAGGGGCTGGGTGGACGAGGTCCTGTCACCCCTGCACTGTCAAGCTGCTCCACTTCTTGCTGTACGACTCCTGTGATCTCACTCTGGGAGCTGGAGACACCGTCGGAGGAGTATCCTGTGTCACTGAGGCTTTGTGGGCTTCGAGACAGATCCTGAGAGTAAGGCTTGGGGACAGGTTCCTGCAGAGGGTAAAAAGCAGGTGTTTACTCCTAACCTTCTCTGTCAATCCCAGGGACCAAGAGAAAGGACCTTCTGAGTCCCAAGGGCTACCTCTCTGGCCCCGAATAATGTACAGATTTCACAGCAAGATCTAGATCTTCAGAGAAACTTTACTAGACTAAAGAAGAGGAGACCAGCAAAATGGCAGGCACAGAACATATCTCCATCTCTCAGCCTCCAGACCAGTTGAACTTTGTTAGTTGTTTATTGTCATTTTTTGAGACAGGATCTCTCTACAGAGCCTGGCTGTCCTAGAACTCACTATGTAGACCAGACTAGCTTTGAACTCACAAAGATCTGACTGACTCTGCCTCCAAAGTGCTGGGATAAAAGGAATGTGCCATTACCTCGGCGATCTACTGAAATCTAACCTAGACCCTCTTCCAACTGGGGTGTCTTTGGGCCCCAATAGATCTGTCTTAGGCTTCCATTCTGAGCCCTTCCTCAGACTATCGCACCTGAAAGCTAGGATCCGTGGAAATTAAATAGGACTGACCTCGGCCTCCCCACTCTTGGGAGCTTCTGGAACAGGCTTGACAACTGGGGTGGCAGGGTCAGTCCTCTTCACCCCACTTTTTGCTTTAGGAGTCCCAGGAGGCACAGTAGTCTCTGGAGGTGGCTTCGGCACAGGCTCAGCTTTAGCAGGAATCCCTGTCTTCTTTTCCTGGGCACTGCTAGAGGTCTTGCTGGGTTCAGAAGCCCTGAGAGGCTTGGCCTGAGGGCTGGCCTTGGTGGCCTGAGGACTGGCCTTGGTGGCCTGAGGGCTAGCCTTGGTGGCCTGAGGGCTGGCCTTGGCAGGCAGGGAGCCTGAGGGCTGGCCAAGCCCCTGTGGCCCTTTCTGCTTCAGAGGGGCTGCTCCAGCTGCTCGGTGAGGGACTCCTGCAGGAGGTTGCTGTGGGGTGGGCAGAGGCAGGGGGGCTGGCTCCCCCAAGCTGCCCTCCAGCAGCCGCTTAGTTTGGCAGTTCAGACAGAGCCACTCTGTTTTCTGTAAGGAAACAGGAGGGAGGTTCATGAAAATCACAGACCCAGGAGTAAGCAAAGAGTATTTCCACAATTCTCCAAAACCTTAGGGAGGCGACAGACCTCACTCTTGGTAGATTGAACCCAGAGTGAGCCCTGCACCATTTAGACACACACTAGCGCTGAGCCATTCCCCCAGCCTGAGAAAGTCTTACAGAACAGGATATCAAAGACATAAAAAGAAAAAACTGACAGATATATTGCCCCCAAATTATAAACTTCTCAGGGACATATACAAAATCAAAATGCAAATGACAAGGTAAGAAGAAAGTTTTCTTCTTAACCCACAGAGAAATTTTCACTGGGTCAGAAAAGGAGGACAGTTAAGAGGGAAAGAAAACTACAAAAATTACAAAGACTTGGGATGAAACACAGGGGAAAAACAGGGCCCCAACCTCAATGATTGATCTGCAATTCAGGGGCTGTATGGGGTCCAGCAGCCAAGATGCCCTTCAGAAAAGGAGTGCATTCAGAGAGAGAGGGTAAAATGTCCTAGAGGTACTAGACCTGGCTCCTAGTTCTGGGCTCTGATACTATCCTGCCATTTCCTTCCCCAAGTAAGGAGTCTGCTCAGCTGGGGCAAACTCCTGGGGCCAGGAAAGACTAGCTGGGTAAAGCCCTGTTTGGAGTCAGCTCTGAGAAATCTTCTTTGCTCACACTTTCAGCCAAGTCTCCTTGTCTGGGGCTAGGAAAGAACACCACAGAAAGGACTTCTGTGCCCAGGGCTCTGGACTCTCCCTCTAGTGGAGAACTATGTGCCTAAAGCCCGGCTCCATCCAGAACTGGAGCAGCATCAGTGTTTATCATCAGCCACCGCTCTTAGAAGTCACCCATAGTCTCAAGACCAGGGCTAAAGGCTGAAGGCACAGTCGTGATGAAGATGACACTCGGGAACCAGCACTGCTATAGTTTGAATGTGAACTGTACAGGCTTGCATGCTTGAACACTTGGTCCATAGCTGGCTTGGGAGGTTGTGAGCCTTTGGACATGGTCCTAACAAGCAGTAGTGGGTTGCTAGGGGAAGGACTTTGAAGGCGATACCTACTTCTGGTTCCAGATCAAATTCTCTGCTTCCTGATCCGGTAAGATGTGACTAAGCCGTGCCACAAGCCTCCATTGCCACAATCAGTGCTACCCCAGCTACCATGGTCCCCTCTAAAGTGCCAGTCAAACCAAACTTCTCCTCCTTTAAGTTCCTTCTGTTTGGAATTTGGTCACTGCAATGAGAAGTGATTGATATAGGCCCTCCCTGGAACCCACAGCCTCAAAGAAGCCATGATAAATATGACACAGGAATCAGCAGTTAAGTCCTCAGACTACTAGAAACCAATTCTTCAAATCCCAACTAGCTACACAGGGGTGAGACTTGGACATCCCTGGTCCTTGAGTCGGGGGTTCTAGATCTGCAGCCGGTCTAAGCAGACAGGAGTATGTTGCCTTGGCTACATGAGGTGATGAGAAACGAGGGTAACAGCCCAGCCCAAAACAGGACCCTACTGACTGCTCAGTGCATGCTTGCCCTCAGGGTTCAAAACTTCAGCACCTCTTCGTTTGAGCTGCTGCTCATCCTGGGTGCCTAGACCTGAGATCCTACCAGTAGCTGTTCCATGAGAGGAACCATTATGAGAACCACAGTCTCCGAGCCAAGGCATTGTTAAAAATGGTGTCCTGTTGCTTTTGCTGCCTCAAACAAACATCTGAACCACCTCTGGCTTGTAGAACCCATGCCAGAAGCAGCAATCTAAAAGATAGCGAGGGTGCCCTGGAAGGGTACCATGGACAAAGGCAGACCCAGTGTTCAGGGTTAGTCCCTGCAGAGGCCTGCTTATCTGTGCCTACAAGTAAGGCCTTTCGTAGGCATGCTGCCGGTGGGTGGTCACAGGCTACCTGGGGCTTTGCTCCTTCACAGGTATATTCATGGAGGCAGCCAGTTTTCAGAAAGGCTTCCTGGTGGCTCTCTTGCTCCTGGCTCTGTTTTGTAAGCAGTGAGAAGGGGCGGGCGGGGAAGAAGGCGGTGTGTGAAGGAAGAGCTAAAAATAAGTGCTTGACCTGGCTGCTGGAGGCCCTTCCCAGCCCACTGGGAGTAGGAGAAGTGTACAGGCACTGAGGCTGGGAGGAGTGGGGCATGGGTGAAAGGCAGACTGTGCAGAATGCCTGCAGTCTTATTTCCTGACTTCATCCATTCTGCACTCAGAATATGAAGGTCTCCCTTGCTAATCCTCACCCAGCCCCAGCAGTGCTCCGGAGTCTGGCTGCCTGGCTGTCCCCTTTGCTTGGCTCTTTGATAAGCAGCCAGAGAATGGACAACAGGGAGACTGATGACCACCTCTGTTAGTCCTTTTGGGGACAGGAAGATGCAAATCTTCCGAGAACAATCGTCAGCTCCAAAGGCATGTATGGAGGAGCTCAGTGGTTCAAGGCGGCATCTCTGCACAAGTATCTGAGCGCAGCATCTTATCCGGGTTCTCATGGAAACCAAAAATGATCATTAGAGCTTCCAGTCCACACAGAAGGGGAAGGGAGTTAAGGGGAAAAGTATGAGGAAACCCCAAAGCATGTGAGAACTGTGATCTCTGAGCCACTGGCTGGTGAGGACAAGGAGACCGTGCGTGGGATTGTGTGGGACGCTGAGTGTCCTCCCTAGACTGTCTGCCACTGGCTGAATGAGGCCATGGGCCTGTTCTCTGTATTTGTGGAGTTGCCCGTGTGCCAGTTCTTGTGACCCATCTTGATGTACACCTCATAACCAGCTACCTAGCTTTACACACTGCTGGACCACAGGGCAGTGAGTAAGGACCCCAGCAGGAGCTCAGTATGGTGGCTCATGCCTATAATTTTGGGAGGCTGACACAAGAGAGTTGCCATGAGTTTGAGGCCAGCCTGGGCTAAAATATGACATTCTGTCTCACAGAACCACATACTTCCCACAAACAAACAAACAAACAAACAACAACAAAATAAAACCAAAAGGTAAAGACTCAGACACTGGGCCACAGGCATGGCCAGCCCCAGTGCTGCTGGTCTTTTATGATTGTGTAATGTCCATGCCATTCCATGACCCTGGATATGACCCAAGCTCTTCTTTTCTGCCTCCTATAAGGCGAGCCTTACCCAGTGTGTCCAGAGTGCTCCCTTGAAGCTGAGATGTGCTCCCCTTGTGCCCTAGCACCAAGTGTGTTCATTCTCTATGCAGTACTCCTCGGGGATCCCAGAGCCTGGACTGGTCACAATGCTCACTGACCTCCAGATCATTAGGGGCTTGTGAGGAATCTTCCTCCCCTCGTGGACACTACCTTTTTAGGACACCTTGGTTCCAGTGTTCTGACTGGACTGGCTATTGTAAAGACTTACATACACACCTGAGGTCCAGCAGCTCACATGGACACCTAAGAGAATGACTGTTTGCATTTCACGGGAAGAGACAGGAGTCTGATTCGCCACCCCAGAGGCAGCCTGGGGTGAAGCAGGAGGCAGCTGCTGGCCTTGTGCCCAGTGCCCACACTGCAGCCTCTGTTCACAAGCCCAGTTCAGCCCTGCATGTCACAGGGGCAAGGCCATTTGCCCAGGGAAGCCTGGTATTTCAAGGGCACAGCTGAAATTTTGGTAATGATAATAAGAAACTGGTGATATCACTGTAACCATTCCACTAATCTCTTCACGCCAGTGAACTACAAGTCAATTAGACAATATTCCAGAGGGTACTATTATCTTTCTAAAAGATGAATAAGTTAAAAAAAAAAAGTTGGAATCAGCCCTTTTAATTATGAGATGACTCATTAAACAGCACCTTCTTCAGGGGGAGTTTCAAGTAAAAGTTGGCCCAACTATAGTGATTCTTATGTGGTATTCTCTGGATTCTATCTAGAAAGAAGAAAAAGCTTTTTCTAGCTGCAGGTGTGGAGGAAAATGGTCAGCCTGTTGGTTTGGCCTCAGGCAAAACCCAACAGGCCCACTAGACATGTGGGGTGTTGTGAGTCTGTTCCTCTCGTACACAGATGCGGAGGTCGGCCTTCTACTGTGTACAGAGACACAGCTCAGTCACACTGAGCCTTCAACTGGCCTGAGCCCAGCAGGGACCTCTCTGGGCAGGACAGGGACCAGCATGCTGCCTCTGTACCCTAAGGCAGGGTGAATCTCTTAGCACCTGTGACATGACTCTAACCAAGAGGTGAAAAATAGGTCACAGGGAAGCGTAAAGTTGCTCAGAACAAGTGACCATTCCCTGAGGTGAGATCAAAGAATGCCTGTGGCCTAGTTAAAGACCTCGGTGAAGTAATGCTGGGGTGTGTGTGTGGCGGATGGGGTCACACCATGTAACAGCTCCTCCTCACCAGCCATGCAGCCAAGGCAGGTGAACCTGCTGGGGCTTTTAATAAATGTGTGGTTATTTTGTGGCTGGAAAGAAAAAGAAGCAGAGGTAGGGATGGGGCCTAGTGCTATGGCCACTGGACAGAGAGCAGAGACCAGATTCTTGTGACAGCAGGGTGTGGGGCTATGGGTGCTTGGTCTGTGGAGTGGATGCTGAGCTGAAAGGACTTGAGGATGAGTCTGGGCTGCTGGCATGGCTCCTTGATGATGACGATCCTTGGATCCTTACAACAGTAAGACCTCCAGAGAAGGGGCATCATGGCTGCTGGTCCACACCTTCCTCAGAGCAGTCATAGCCCTTCTGAGGAAAGCAGCTTCAATGAAGCTATTGAAACAAAGGGGGTGCGGGATTGGGAAAAGCTGCACCCTTCTTGACTACTGTTAAAAGCAGCAGACAGAGAGGTGGGAGAAGTGGGTGACCTGACTTTGGGAAGAGCTAGGACCAGGACCCCATCAGCTATGGTTCGGGACCATGGAGCCTATGGACGAGGACAATGGATGCAAGGACTGAACTGGCCAAGGAGATAGCTCTGAGGCTGCAGGGCACGGGAGTGGGTAATGCTGCCTGCTGAGAGGCAGAAGGTCCAGAGTCCAGGGAACTTGTAAAGTCCAGCTTGTAAAGAGAAGCCTAGATTAGAATTCAGTTGGGTCACCTCAAGTCACCACGTGACTGGGACACTTTTGTTTGGGCCGATTCAGCATTTCCTGTGGCCTGCCCCAGAGGCTGCCAAAAGGAGCTGTCAGGAACATTTATGCTCCTGGGTAGACAGTGTCTCTTCCCTCTATGTATATCCTGCTTAATGGGGAAAATGGCCTGACATGTCTCTTGGGGATACAGGGCTTCCAAAGTAGGTTACCTCAAGTCCGCCAGGGCTCATGGTCCTCCAGTGTCAGAGCACCTCATCTGACCAGCAGTAAGCTTACATGTATAGGTGTCTTGGCAAAACAGGCTCTGGAGACTCCCTGACAGACCCTCCCCCATACTGCTGGCTAGGCCTAATGTCCTCCAGTGAACCACTGACTCTATAGCTTGGACAGGTAGTAGTGTTGGCCCTGAAAGGCCATGTAGGTTTCACATAAAGAGGCCATTCATCTTACTCAGGGCTACATCTGCCCATTTGTTAGAAAATAAGGCCTGTGGTGGTCAAGTTGTTTTCTTAGCCATACTAGGCTTGATTCTTAAGGAAACCTTTGCCAAGGAAGTCAGAAGAAGGTGGCATAGACACAGTGGTAACTCCATGTTCTCCCTCTTGTCCCACCTTGGGTTAGTGGTGGCTTGTGTCCCCTGTCCCATCAGCCATGCATGACTCAACTGAATATCACACATGGCTTAGTGGCTGCCCACATGAAGGGCCCAGTAATCTGACACGACATATAACCTCTCGCTATGATGAGTCAGTCAATCAGATTGGACTTGCCAAAGGTAGCCATAGTAAAGTCACATGGGTGGTCCTGGGCCAGAGAAGGAAGTAACAGGATTGAGGCGTGAGCAGACACAGTCACAAGGCCCAGGGTAGTCTTGCTCTGCCTGGGTACCTCTATCTTTCAGGCCTTTCTGGGACTCCCAGCTTGACAAGAACATTAGTCTAACACCAGGCCTCTCTCTCCCTTCTACTTGGCTCTGCCCAGGTCCCAGTCCACATTCCTGGAGCAGGAACAGAGGAAAGAGTATCTTCGACCCTAGCTTTCCCTCAACTTTCCTATGGGAGGGAGGAAAAAGCTTTTCTGAGCATCCGATCTGCTGGGAGAGCTCAGGCCTACCCAGGGGAAAACATGTGGAAGAAAGGCCAGAACTTTAACAAGTTAACATATACACTCATGACCTTAAGAGAGGAGACTGAGACCAGACACCAGCTGATGGGCTTGGAGCCTGGGTGGTAGGGCAGAGCCTATTTCACTGTGAGAAGCCTCAGCCCCAGGGCATTGGACCTGGCCTTCTGACACATGAGCCTTCACTCCCTACTTATGTGGGACTCAGATCCAGAGCAGGATGGGACCTCAGGATGAGGTTGGCATCGTTCATCAAGGTCATGCTCTCAGAAGCTGGAAATGGGATGGCCAGTTAAGGCTCCCTAAGCCAGGGCTCAGTCGCACAGCTCTGGCCAGCCAGTGAGAACCAGTAGCAACCATTACCTCCGTCTGCTCCAACAGTTCTGAGTGAAGGCCGGAAGTGGATTGTGTCCCGTCTGTAGCATTTGCTGTAACATGGCCCTTTGACTGCTGTAGTCCCCAATCTCAGTGCCTGTCCCAGCTCCCTCGTCCCTCCTTTCCCAATATTCCCTGCCCCCTCAACAAAGTTCAAAGAAATGTGCTTGTCCCAGCTCTCTTACCTCCACCAGGTGGGGGGTTGGGTTAAAGCCGCACAGGTTGCACACCTGGAGCTTGCAGGCAGTGCAGGTGTTGTAGTTGGCTGGGCCCCTGCTACCCACATTGAGCTCGGCTTGGCACAGTGGGCAGGTGGCCCTTTCCTTCGGCATAGTCTTTGGCTTGGCAGCAGCCTTGGATGCTGCCTGATGTTCTGCTCTGCCGTGCTTTGGACTGGCGGTTCCTCCAGTTTTTGCCAGGGCTCCAGGCCCTGATCCAGGACCTGTTCGAGCCCCAGGCTCGGTTTTGGCTCCAGGTGTTGGCCCAGGCCCAGGCCCTGAGCCTGGGGGTCTTGGACCTGCCTCCTTGCTGGCATCACTGAAGACAATCTTGGGTGGTCCCTTGCTGGGGGAAGGCTGGCCCTGGGTGTCAGCCTCTGGCTGCACAGACATAAGGGTGCTTGCCTGGGTCAGCAGTGATGCTCCAAGGCCAAAGAGCTTCCCGGTGAGGCCCTCCTGGGTCTGTTCACCAGCACCAAGCCCAGAGGGCACTGTGGTGGCACTTTTGCCCTGGGCCTCTCCTGCAGGTGGCCTGGGCTCAGCTGTGGAAGGCTTGGTGGAGAGAGGGGGCTGAGGAGACACCCTCCCCACCTCTGGAGGGGCAGTTGCCTGGGTAGGCCCAGGCACTGAGGTGGCCCTGGCTGCTTCAGCCTGGCGGGCACCAGACTGTGTGGCCCCTGGGCCCCGAGGAGATCTCTCTTGCTCTGGCTTCCCCAGAGGCTGTTTGGCTGGGGAGTGGGCAGGAGACAGGGCCGGGGAGTGTAACTGCTGCTGGCTCTTGGACCGAGGCGCAGTGGTCATGTCCATTCCCAGGGCTCTCTGCATCTGACAATTCAAACAGAGCCACTCCTTCACCTGTGGGAGGAAACAGCTGTCAGTAGAGCGGTCAGGGTCAGAGTGCACAGGGCTCAGGCTACTGCAGGGATGGACAGTTCCTGAAGTCATTATCTGCACAGTTGACAGACAGACAGACCCACACTTGCTCTCGTGAACGCACACAAACACCATGCATAGTTAGAAGTGAAGATAGATGTGTGAGAGAGGAAAGCATAAGAAATAAAAAGAAGCCATGATATGATTCCTGTCCTGCAAGACCTTGTATTCTCATGGAAGAGACAGATACATAAGGAAAACTCTCGAGAGCAGAGTCAGTAGGAAGTGCAGATGAGACATGACTGATGTAAGACTTTGGATTTTCTTTGAATTTGGGGGTTCTGCTATTGCTTGTTTTATGGTGTCCTTGGTCAAACTCGGGGCCGCATGCATGTTAGGCGAGTGCCACACCTCCAATCACAAGACAAGGAAAATGACATAATAATGAGTCAATCAATGATTGATGATCATGTTACAAACTTGTAGCTCCCCTTTGGCATGAGCCTGTACAAGGATGGACATGTGACCATGCTGCAGGCCAGGTCTGAGTCCTCCATGTCGCCTGCATACTAAAAGAGTAACAGAACAGACTTTCCTTTTGGACTTTCAGTCTCATAAGTAGTTACTACCTTTTCTTGCCAAATGAAACCACATGTAAATCAGAGTATATCACCCACAGACTCACACCCTCTCAGGGCTTTCTCAGCATATTAAGGAAGCCCTTCCCCATGACCTCACCAGCCACCCCAGCCTTTCTTTCTACCTGGTTTCTTTCCTTGTCATCTTCCCTTGGCTGCCTCATCCCTGACACACTGGGTCTCCAGCTATGCCGAGTGATCCTCAAAGCTCACGAGGTCCCCAAGGCTGCAGTTGTGAGGTGCCTTGTCAGGTGGGGACCCTGAGCTCAGGCATTCTGTCCCAGCAGCCCAAGAGCAGCGCTCAAAGATGGGGCAAATATCGTATTGTGGTGAGCACCCCCCTTGTGCCAAGCACCCTGGAGGGTGTGTTCAGAGGTATTTGTCCTCACAGCAGATGAAACAAAATCTGAAACGAGTTAGCAGCGTGCTCTGTGGTCACCAGAGCAGAAACTATAGCTTCTGACAAGAGCAGCCCTGGCAGCTCCATTTAACTCCTGATACTCGGGTTGGGCAGCCTGGAGCCTACTGCCTGCTAGTCTCACCTCTTGGATGGCCACTCACCATTGTATAGGCCAGGTTCAGAGTCTAGAATCCATCCCAGCAGACACTAGAAGACCAAACCCAGCTCCAGAATCTAAGACTGGCGAGGCTGAGGCAGGGCAGCATGGCCCCTGCTGAGAACTGTTAACCTACCCTGTGCTTCTGAAAATCCAGTGGAACTTTGTTCGCACTGGACAGAGAAAGCCACAGCAAAACCTTTCAGTCTCCGGTACCCTCCTAGAAAGTTCATTTTTGGTGTGGAGGGGTTCATCAAAGTGAGATTTTAGGGGCTGCTTCTGCTCCTCTGATGAGGAAGGGCTTGTTCTCTGGCCTGGGGTGGCAGCCACCAAATCAATTCCTGTAGTGGTTACAGGCCTAGGCCACACCCAATATTCCAGTCCTGTGGTGCACCTATGGCAGGACTTCCTGGGATCCAGGAGGTAACTTCCCTGGTTTGGGACTTCAGGGTGACCCTTCCTTGAGTCTGGACAGAGCTAAACAGAGGACGCTGTTAAACAAACAAAAACAAAAACCTGTACTCAACACCAGTACCTTCCTTTCCTCAGCCCCCATCACCAAGGCTGTGCCACAGGCATCTCACCTAAAATAGAAATGGCTGAAACCCCCCTCAGTGACTCATCTGCCAGATGGGTGCAGCTATTTCTATACAGCCTTTTCCAGACGGCGGCGAGGAGCCTTGACCGTGTCCTCCCCCAGTCTCTCCCAAGCTCAGGCTTAGGCAGATAAGACCTTGTTCATGAGGCCTCCCAAGGAGGACCCTGGCAGACGGGGCTCTCTGTAACATGGTAAGACTTTCTTTTCTGCCTCTTGAAAGGTTCCAGGAGTTTGCTGGGAAAGGCCTGTCCTAGTCTCTTCTCCCTTCTCCAAGGTCCCTACAATGACCAGAGACAGAGATGACAGTTGCACACCCCCACCCACCTGTCCACTAGGGTACACTGGCACAATGCTGTGGGGGACACTCTGGCCTCAAGACCAGTGGCAATTGCAGCCTTTCTTAGCTGCATATCATAATTCCTCATCAGGAGGCTGAGCCCAGGAGATGCCTGTGACTCTTAGGTACTCTCTAAGCTGTCCACCAGAATTAGAGGGACTAATTCTTCTACTAGTATGACAGGAAACCCCTTAGGGTCCTGCTGTCCTGACCAGGCACTTGCCCAGGAGATGTGCATATCTCATGCCTCATGTCCTCAGAATCCAAAGTAGAGCTGGAGGTCCCTTCCTGGGCAGCCTTAAGGTAGATTACACTAATTTCCATCAATCTTACACTTCTTTCCAGCAAGGAAGCCCACCCTACCATCTCGGAAGGTTGGCAGGACCTTCCATGCATTCCCCAAACCCCAGCCTAGTGAGGGCCTGAAGACGGTGAAGGCGAGAAGGCTCAGAGTGGTATGCAGGGTCAAGGTAGCTTGGGAAAGGGGAAGCAGAGGCTGCAGGCATGTGACTTTCCACAGCTTGCCCACTCCACCAGGAGCATGCTGGGATCTGCAGAGGCGTGGCTCTATGTGCCCCCTGGCTCCGAGAGGGCTTCATCTGGAAGAAGAGTCTCCCATCTGTTCCTTTACTCCAACTGCTCAGCGTGCTAAGTAGCCTTCCAAGACCAGAAGACCAGGCAGCAGGTTCTGTGGACCTGAGTTGAGTAAGAAGGTTCTGAGTGATCTGTTTGCAACAGCCACTCCCTGCTGTTCCTTTCCTGGTTTCTAGGGCAGCAAGGAAAATAGAGACATATTCCCTGATAAGGGCTTTAACACGGTCCCTCCTGACAAGAACCTCAGTGGCCTGAGACCTACCAGAGAATGCCAATCTCAGGTAGGGTCCAGGCACATTTGACACATCTGGCCTTACAAGATGGTCCCAGGGAAAAAGGCTGGCTGAAAGCTCTAAATGCCCCAGAAGGAACAGGTTCTCTGGCCACTTTCCTACGCTAGGCTCTGTAGCGGAGAACAGGACTTCAGCTCTCCATCACTTATCTCACCTTCCTGTGGAGAGCCGCCTGCCTCTGAGCCCTGGCCCTTACTGGGAGAGTAGCATTTAGTGCTGGATCACTCGGCACTGACATCAAGCCTGGTACTGAATTCATGCTTTCCATTTTAAACATCACAGGGGTAGCTTATAAACGAGACTCCCCTGCAGCTACCAAAGCCAGAGGTCCCTGGGATGACCCCATGCCAGTATGACTCCAGGCCTTTCTGGGCTGTGATTCACTGGTCAGGTCTCATTAGGAGGTACAGCACTCTCCTAACCCCCATGATTCCTAAACATCAAGGAGAGGCCAGTGTCTGGCCTGGCCTAGACATTCATGTAGCAATAGCGACCATCTACCTGCCTTATCCAACACTCTCTGCTGCCCATCCACCTACACTGTGCCTTGCCTGTCTGCCATGATCTCAGCCTACACAGGGGGGCACCTCAGAGCACAACGGGGAAGAACATACGACCCAGTCAGACATGACCTGCAGAAGAGGCCTGTGCCAACCCAGAGATCTGAGCAGGGCCCTGGAGTGTGCCCCAAATCTAAGGGTAGTCTGTGATGACAGAGAATGGAGTCGTTCCCTGAGGCTAGAAGGCCTCACTGGCCTACAACTCCGAGGAGGCTCTGAAAGGTCTCCCTTCCCTCCCAAGCTGATCTTATGTCTCTTCCCTCTTTCCACTCACTCCTCTCAGTCCCAGAAAGGCTGCACCCCCTTGAACTTGCCTCAGCCTCTCTTTTTTAAATCTCCAGGACCATTGGAGTTCATCTCCTGGCTTCATGTCTCTCCTCTTGAATTTTGTTGGTTTCCAGGTGTCCTCATCTTGGCTCTTTCTTACCTAAAGTCCTCGACTCCAGGCACCCCCCCGCCCCCTGACACCGTTGACCTGACTTTCACCATTCCTGCAGATGATCCACAGTCCCTGTGGGCCTGACCCAGCTCTCCAAAGCTCACTGAATGGTATACTTAGACTCTGTAAATGTCATTAGATGTATATTTTACCTAAAATAACCTACAGTAAATACTGAATCCTACTTAACAGTGATATGCCCGCTGGAGCGGTCAGTATGAAGTACACCGGTATCCACAACACGCTTCGAAAATCAACAAAGAAATTAGTTGCATGGACAGATGACTAGACAAAGGAATGGACAGGCAGACAGAAGGACAGAGATATGATAAAGTCAGGAGAAATCCAGGCGTGTTAGTGCATGTCTTTAATCCCAGCACTCAGGAGGCAGAGGCAGGTGGATGTCAGCCTGGTCTACATAGTAGGTTTCAAGACAGTCAGTACTACATAGTGAGATCCTGACTCAAATAGCCAAACCACACCACACCAAACCAAACCAAACCAAACCAAACCAAACCACACCACACCAAACCACACCACACCACACCACACCAAACCAAACCAAACCAAACCAAACCAAAC
>JANHMN010000020.1:1906340-1929576 GCA_030674055.1 Rhabdomys pumilio | reverse complement strand
CACACCAAACCAAACCAAACCAAACCAAACCAAACCAAACCAAACCAAACCAAACCACACCAAACCAAACCAAACCAAACCAAACACAAAAGCAGCCCCACCAAACAAAAACAAACAAACAAACCCCCAGGAGAATCACAGGCTAATTAAAGACTCAGGTAACAGATCTGGGAGTGTTCCTTACACAATTCTTTCCATTTTCCTGTGGGCTTCAATTTTCCCATGATACAATATTGAGGAAGACACTCTACTGTCGCCGAGCTTCCTCCAATGCTCTCCTGGGGTCTTTTAGTTGGGTTGTAGAGTTTGCTTGTATATTCTGAGTATACCAACTCCCTACTAGGTACGTTTGGCAAATAATTTCTCTCAAACAAGTGCTCTTAAATGAAATCTTAAATTTTCATCCAGTCTGATCTGTCTTTCTCTCTGTTGACTGCGCCTTTGGTGTCTTAGATAAGAAACCATAGGCAAGTCAAAGTTGGAAGGGCTTGTCTTGTATTTCTCCATAAGAGCTTTCCAGTGTTACCTTGTATGTGTAAGTGTCTCGTTCACTCTAGGTTAAGGATTATGTATGGCTGCTGTAAGGGTCCAGTTTTATTCTTTTGCTTGTGGAGATCCAGCCTTACAGCATCATTTGGCTTTCTCCATTCAAAGTTCTTGTAGTTCTTGACAAAGATCATTTTGCCTTGAGCTGGGAATGTAACTTGATAGCAGAATACTTAGTAACTAGTACCTAGTCCCTGGGTTGAATCCCAGAAACACACACACACAGACACACACACACACAGACACACACACACAGACAGAGAGAGAGAGAGAGAGAGACAGACAGACAGACAGACAGACAGACAGACACAGAAACACACACACACACATATAATCATGTAAATGTATATGTGAAATTTGGAATATTTGGGGTTTGTTTTGTTGTTCTGGTTCTGATTTTGTTTTTTTATTTTTCTTTATTTTTTCTTCTCTCTCTCTCTCTCTCTCTCTCTCTCTCTCTCTTTCTCTCTCTCTCTCTCTCTCTCTGTGTGTGTGTGTGTGTATGAGTGTGTCTGTCTCTGTGTGTCTATGTGTATGTGTATATGTGTGTATGTGTGTGTCTGTCTGTGTGTATGTAAGTGTGTGTCTGTGTACATGTCTGTGTATGTGTCTATCTGTGTGTGTATCTGTGTGTATGTGTGTGTCTGTGTACATGTCTGTGTATGTGTCTGTGTGTGTATCTGTGTGTGTACGTGTGTGTGTATGTGTGTGTGTGTGTATCTTTCTGTGTGTGTATGTCTGTATGTGTGTGTATGTCTCTCTGTGTGTGTTGTCATGGTATGTGTTTGGAGATCAAAGAACAACTTCTGTCCTTCCACCATACAGATCTCTTGGCATCAAGTGTCTTTATCTGCTGAGCCATTTCATCAGCCTGGTAATTTTGTCAAGTGGAGCTTTGAAGTGAATCTATCACTGGGCCAGCCAGGGCTAAACAGAGAAACCCTGTCTGGGTGGGGATAGCAGCCCTCACACCAGGAGAAGGACATGGTAGGCCCAGGCTGTGTCCACCTGGAGGACATGTTTTGGAAGCCTGGCCTGACTGAAGCCTGGGCCTGCACGTGTTCTACACTGCACTCATTCCTGGGACTTTGCTCGCAGGTCAACGGCACGCTCATCCCCGGGAGGCCTGGGCCAGAGTGTGCTGCAGGAGTGGGCCTAGAGGCTCTGAGGCGTAAATGGCAAAGTCACTGTCCACACTCTCCTACTGCTCAGTTCCAGGCCACTGGCTCCTCAACCTCACCGCTCCTGCAGCTCCATGGCTATGCCTTGACTCCTTCCTCAGACTGTCAGAATAGACCAAGGCAATCTGGCCTTCCTCCTATTGCAGATGATTGGAAAGGCTGCCAACCGGCCTGACTGGACCTGCAGCATGGGCAAAGCCATGGGAGTTGGTCCTTGGGCACCTGCTTCTAGGGAGAGACAAGGAGAGGCACTTCCCCATTTCCCATTCCCAGCACTGAATGATAGCATCTCTGGCCTCTGGCTACCAATGTGCTGTCAGAGCAAGGGTTTCTTGTGTGTGGTAAAAACAGAACTGATGCCAAAATGAAACCCTCTACATGGTCTTTTGGCACAGTTCCTAACAGGTGAAATCTTTGTAAGTTAAAAAAAAAAAAAGAATTATTTTTATTTCATGGTTTTTTTACTTACATGTACTTCAGTGCACCATGTGTATGCAATACCCATGAAGGCCAGAAGAGGGCACCAGATTCCCTAGAAACTGGAATTATCGATGGTTGAGAGCTGCCTTATGGGTACTTGGGAACTGAACTCAGGTCCTCTGCTCTTGTGTCAAGTAGAAAGTGCTCTTAACTTTCTATGTTAAGATGTTAAGCCATCTCTCCAGCCCTCAGGTGAAATTCTTTACCTGCCCTGAACTGAAAAAAAAAAAAAAAAATCCAAGAAGACATGACCTTCTTCCAGAGGAATGACTAGCCTGAACTGAGTTAGAGGTATGCAGAATAGAAGTGGTTTCCCAGGACAGATTAACAGATGGGCAAGCAAAACCTGTAGAGTTGTTTCCTCTTTGTAGTAAGGTATGACCAGGGAGGTGACTCTGCTCTCAGCACGTGACAAAGGGCAAAGGCACCAACGTGGCCATAATGCTTTGCTGCTCCTCAGGAAAATGTGCCAAGGTTTAGCTTTCCTTGACAGAAATATGCCTGAAAGCCAGCTCCAGGAAAGCAAATATTCTGTCTGGAGGCCCCAGCAGAATAGACTGGCACTGGGCATGGACTTGTAGAACAGACTTAGGTGGCTTTAGTCAAATGGTATGTGTGCTGTGGGATGGTAGCTCCTTCCAGACTCGGTAGAACCAAGCCTGGGAAATGCTGCCACCTTTCACCACCGTCTTAGAGCTCTGGATGCTCCATGGATGCCAAAAGCCCATGCTAAAGGGCTACTCAATTTGTCCAGCCCAGCATTGGTTTGAAGTATTTGGCCAAGAGGTTTGCTCTCCACTGTCAATTTGCAGTAAGTTTGAGGCCCTCCTTCCTCCTTCCTCCTGGCCCTGAGCCCCAGCCTCCCCCCAGCATGGCGAGGCACCCTCCCCCCAGCATGGCGAGGCAGATGGACTGATGTCTCCAGGTCCTCCTACTCGACTGTTTTTCTAGGCACAGTCACAGGCTGGCTCCTTTCCCATCTCTCTAAAGGTTCTGGGCTTGAAGGAAGCAGAAGGCTAAGGCTGTGGCATAGGGGGTGCTGGGATATCCACCACGTGCGGTTCTTTCTTCTCGCCCACCCCACCTAGGGCTGCAGAGCACAAGTGAGCATCTCATCCAGTCAGAAATCCAGAGAGTTCACCATGAGGGCCCATCCCCCAGACACATGGGCCATCCACCAAGTCTTCCTGCTCCCTGAGGCCAGGAGCTTGTGGCTTCTCGTTGGTAGGATCAAACAGGTGAGCTTTCCCTCTTTTGATCACACTGTTCCCAATATGGAACAGCTAACACTTACTTAACTGATCGGTGCAGGGATGGGTCTGTTTCTAATCACAGATGCAGTAATCACGAGCGTGCACGCCCCCTCAGGAAGCCCCCACATTCCAGGAGCAGCTCCAAATGCACTGAGTCATCGCCCCACACCAACAGCTCCTTCCTCGGCATCTCACACGTACCTCTCACAAACCACACGTCCCACACCCACAGCACCTCACATTGGCATATATAGACCCTGACCTGTTAACAGTTATTCTCACTTATCCCCCTCCCACACGGTCCAAACAACTCCAGCTGCTGATGAATCCCAGTGGCTGCCTACAGTAGCTACTCTGCGTCCTGTCCAAGGCAGAGTCTTTCGGGTGGAGAAGCTGAGATGTCTATGGGTCACCCTGTAGGAATACAAGGATGCTAGAAAACCTTCTCATTGTGTTTCCAAAAGTATGGCTCTACCTTAGCTAATACATGGGAGCACCCAGCCTCTGGGTCACCTAAGGGAGCCCCCAAAAGCTCTGTTAGGCTTCCCCCTCCAACACAGAGCATCTTGTACAAAGCCATGATAAAGATGTGGATCGACAGTTCTTTGGGGCAAAAAGAGGCTAAACTCATGGATCAGTCCTGTAGCATAGCCTTCTGTGAGAACGGGATGTTGATACCTTGTAAATGCCTGGTCTCTACCAGCAAACTGGGGAGGACAGTCTAGTCCACCACCTGAGGCCCCCAGATAACTGGAACCAAACCCAGCGAGGAGCTGCCCAGACCCCTGCTGGAAGGCAGTTCCCAGGTCCTCCTAGAAACCTGGTCCTCTTATGAGCATCCTTCTGCAGGACTGTCAAGGAGAGACATGCCCAGAGCTAGGGAAGCTTGTGTCCCCTCAGAGGTATGTATTGTCATCTCTAATGGAGGAACCACTGGAAGAAGTTGTCCTCTTTTGCCCTCTCTAAGGCTTGATTAAAGCAGTTTTGTTTTGTTTTATAATTTCTGTTCTGAGACTCTAAGTTTGTGGGTTGTTTGGTTTGGTTGCTTTGGTTTTTTAACACAGTTTATCTGTGTAGTCCTGGCTGTCCTGGAACTCACTCAGTAGATCAGGCTGGCTTCAAACTCAGAGATCCACCTGCCTCTGCCTCCTGAGTACTGGGATTAAAGGGGTGTGCCGCCACCACCAGGTTAAAAGTATTTATTTTATTTTTATGAATATGGGTGTTTTCTTTCATGGATGTCTCTGTACATCCTGTGTGGAGAGAACATTGGAGTCCCTGGGTCTGCAGTTACAGATGATTGTAAGCCATTTTGTGGGTGCTAGGAATTGGACCCCAGTCCTCTGGAAGAATAGGTAGTGTTCTTAACTGCTGAGCCATTGCTCCAACCCCTTCTAAGTTTTGGGGGTACAAGAATCTCTCAGGAGACCTGGGGCCAGATCTTGTCTTCTGATTCTACATCTGGGAACCACCACCACTACTCCCATCATCAGGATTCATGGCACTAGTAGGCAAGGGAGATAGCCATGATCAGGATTGGTAGAAGGAAGGGAAGGAAGCAGAGGGAGATGCTGAGACAGTGGTCAGGCATGGGTGTCGTAGAGGTCCTTACCTGGGTGAGGTGAGGGTTGGGGTTGAACCCACATTGGTTGCAGACCTTGTTGTGACACTGGGTGCAGGTGTTGAAGTTTGGCTGGCTGGAAGTTGATGTGAGGTCCGATGTCTTGCATATTGGACACAGGGTGCTGCTGGGAAGAGGGGCAATCTGGGGGACGGAGTAAGGTGACGTGGGAGTGCTGCCTCTGTCCGGTGACACCGAGGGGGACCGTCCTGATCTCTGTGTCCTGCTATCTACTTGCAGTGTCCTGCGGGGACCTTCAGCCTCCTGGCCTGATGGGCCTTGAACCCTTGTCTCTCGGGGGCTCTCTCGACCAGGAGCAGTAGCAGAAGCTTGCTTTGGAGTTGGAGAAGTTGCTTTCTGGCTACCCAGGGGCTCCTTGGGGTCCAGTCTCCGGGGAACACTGAAATGACATTTAAAACGATTGTTAGAGACACATCTCATAGAAGTAGCTTACATAGGTCCCTTCCAACCTAGAGTGACCCCAGGCCCCATCACTGTCCTTTCTCTTGCACAGTGACATCATCACAGTTGTCATTTACTGTATCCTGTGCTCAAGCCCTGACAAGCTTCTTGGCATTGGACCATATGGCAGATGGACATGACTGTTCTCTTCCACACTCTGAGAAAGAGCAGATTCTAGTCAGTGATCTGGCAGTGCATCTAATGTAGGTGGACTTCTTTGTTTGACAGAGGGTCTCACGTAGCCAAGGCTGGCCTTAAACTCACTCTGTAGCTAAAAATGACCCCGAATTTCTGATTCTCCTGTCTCTACTTCTAAAGAACTGGGATTACCGGTAGGTAGCACTATATCCAGTTTGTAAAAGCCAAGACTCTGTGTGTGTTAGGAAAGTATTCTACCAACTGAGTTACATTCCTAACCCTAGAACTGCACTTCTGAACTTTATTTTAGTTTGTGAATATTCGTGTTCGCTTGTATGTGTATGTCTGTGCACTACTTGTAGGGAGTGCACATAGAGGCCAGAAGAGGGCACTGGATCCCCTGGTTGTGAGCAGCCACGTGGGTACTAAGAATCAAATCCACGTCCTCTGGAAAAGCAGCCAGTGCTCTTAACTGATGTGGTGGTTTGAATAAGAATGGCCAAATAGGCTCAAATATTTAAATACTTAGTCACCAGGGAGTAGCATTATTTGAAAGGATTAGAAGGATTAGGAGGTGTAGCCTTGTTGGAGAAAGTGTGTCACTAAGAGTGGACTTTGAGATTTCAAAAGTCCATGCCAAGCCCAGAGTTTCTCTCTGCCTGCAGATCAGGATGTTGCTCTCAGCTCCTTCTCCAGCACCTGCCACGCTGCCATGCACCTGCCCATGACAATGGACTGACCCTCTGAAACTGTAAGCCAGCCCAAATTAAATCTTTCTCTTTTAATAGTTCTCATGGTCATGATGTCTCTTCACAGCAACATGAAGTAATTGAGACAGGTGAGCCATCTCCAGCTCTGGACTGCCCTGTTAAGAAGCCTCTAGGTAAGCCAGGCAGTGGTGGCGCATGCCTTTAATCCCAGCACTTGGGAGGCAGAGGCAGGTGAATTTCTGAGTTTGAGGCCAACCTGGTCTACAGAGTGAGTTAGGACAGCCGGGGCTACACAGAGAAACCCTGTCTTGAAAAACCAAAAAAGAAGAAGAAGGAGGAGGAGGAGGAGGAAGAGGAAGAAGAAGAGAACGAGGAGGAGGATGAGCAGCAGCAGCAGAAACAGCAGCAGCAGCAGCAGAAGCAGCAGCAGCAGCAGAAACAGCAGCAGCAGCAGCAGAAACAGCAGCAGCAGCAGCAGAAACAGCAGCAGCAGAAGCAGCAGCAGCAGCAGCAGAAGAAGAAGAAGAAGAAGAAGAAGAAGAAGAAGAAGAAGAAGAAGAAGAAGAAGAAGAAGAAGAAGAAGAAGAAGAAGAAGAAGAAGTAGTAGAAGCAGAGCCGCCTCTAGGTGATACTGATGCCCTGCCCTGACTTCTGACTTCTGGAGACCTGCAGCAAGCCTGGTCCCCACCTGAGTCTAAGAAAGTGGGATGCAAGGTTACTTTTTTCATTGGAGTAAGGCTGGGTGGGGCTTTAAGTCTAACCCTTGAGAAAGCTCTGAAGGAGGCCCAATGTGCCTGGCACCATGTTCATCTCAGAATGACATGTCTGCAGAGCTGGGTAGACCCATGAGGTAAAAGAAACATTCAGGCTAAAATCCAAATCCCTAACTTCCTTCTTTGAATCAACTTAAGCTTGTTTCTGCTAATTTATGTCTTCTCCAGTGTGAATGGAAAAAGCAAAAGACCAAGTTTCCTGTTGCTTTCCAGAACATTCTAGACAGGCTTTGGCCTATATTCCTTGGGTGGCTGCTGACAGCCACAGGACAGACCAGGTTTGTGGAGACACTGGAAAAGTTTCACTTCTGCAGCCCACGCTGGCCTCAAATTCATGGCTTTGCCTCCCGCTATGATTATAGGTGTGAACTACGGGACCTGTGACCAGCTCAAAGTGACTTTGAACTCAATGTTGTATCACAAGTTAGTAGGAATGTTGTGCATACTGAGCGCCTGGCACAAACTGGCACAAACTGGCACAAACTGGCACAAACCCAGGAAAAGGCCTGTGGCTGGTTTGCTCCCTGCAGCACACCAGGGACCAGCACTGAGTGGATATTCAATGGGCGCACAAAAATGAATGGAAAGATGTGTGAATAGTTTGCTGAGCTCAGGAAGCAGGGCCCAACCAGTCAGCAACGCCGTGCAGTTATGAGCATTTCAGAAGGAGTTTGCTTAGCAACAGACTCAGATTAGCAATGGAGACAGAGATTCTAACAACACGTTCCTTCTTTCTGTCTGTCTGTCTTTCAGTTGCTCACACTGAGCAGTGTATCTGTTCTAAGTCCTTTGACCTGTTTTTGACCCTATGGGCATATCGAGCCTACAGACTATGGGCAACATGCAATAGCATTCAGCTGAGGAGAGTTATGAAGTCAGCCAACACAAAAGTACAAGCTTATTTCAAACATTATGAGATTTCAGTTTGTGAATGGGGGCAGGGCACTCGACTGTTTGGTTCCTGACTAAACTTTCTTTTTATTTATTTATTTATTTGTTTGTTTGTTTATTTATTTTGTTGTTGTTTTTTGAGACAGGGTTTCTCTGTATAGCCCGGGCTGTCCTGGAACTCACTCTGTAGACCAGGCTGGCCTCGAACTCAGAAATCCACCTCCCAAGTGCTGGGATTAAAGGCGTGCGCCACCACTGCCCGGCTGACTGAATTTTCTTGATGGCGACATGATATGGCAGTGTTAAAGGGTGGGATGTACCTGAGGCTCTTACGTTCCTACAAGGCAGGTCAAGCCTCCAGGTGCACACTCAGTGACTCTTTACACACATACATATTTTATAAGTCTTCTTATATTCTTTATGAATACCTACTCAATATTTAATTAAAATGAATTTTTCAAAAAGCAAATCACACAGGAATCCAATCTTCAGTCTGGATTAGAGACAGATGTGCAAACAAATCACTGCCAGACACACTGCCACGGTCACAAGGAAGGTGAGGAGACCTCCACACTAGAGGACAAGCTGCTCTTCCTGAGGCAGAAGAGCAAGCTAGGCTTAAGGAAGGCTCAGAGAGCTGTCAGAGCATCCTCAGCACGGGCGGAGGAAGGCACCAGAGTGTCGTGTGCAAACCTTTATTACTCCCACCACCTAGAACCGCTTCTGACAGCATCTTTGAGTTACATGACTTAGTTGGGAAGCTCAAACGGAACACAGGGAGGCCGGAACAGTGGGGCCTTTAAGGTTTCCCAACAGAGGTGCATTGGGCTCTGTGCTACAGAGAGGACAATGGAGGTAGGGAATCCAGTGAGCAGGAGGCAATAGCCCAGGAGACAATCTATAGAATTTGAGGGAAGAAAGATCCAACAAAAGGCATCGCTGCTTTTCCCTCCCTTGGGGAATACAGAGGAGGAAGCCATTCAGGGCTGGGAGTGCCAAAGCAAAACCAAAACTTTGGATTTAGTTGTGTTGAAGATTGTGGGAGGCAGGAGAAACCTTACAATTTAGGTCTGGATAGTTTTATGTGAGAGAGTGAGTTCAGGTCACAGGAGAGTCTCAGGAACAGAGGTCTCCCAGAGAGCAGTGGCCCAGGAAAGCAAGCAGGGTCCAACAGCATCCATGGGCTCAAAGGAAAGACCAGAAAAAAAAAAGACAGAAGAAAATGACCCCATATAGCTGGCCTTAGTGGCACACTGGAGGCAGAGTGGATCACTGTGAATTTGGGGACAGCCTGGTCTACAGAGAGAGTTCCAGGACAACCAGGGCTGCTACAAAGTGAGACCTTATGTCAGAAGAGGGAAGGAAGGAAGGAAGGAAGGAAGGAAGGAAGGAAGGAAATGAGCCCATAGGGTTATAGAGGCTCCCATACTGGAGAACAGCCAACACTGAATGTGGGGCAGACAGGAACAAGTCGAACTGAGTCTATTCACCCGAGGCTAAGCTGAAGGAGAAAATGGCCGCACCTATGGAGCCATACACCACACTAGGAAAGCCCAATGTCTCCCCAAACCCAGTACAGTTCCTCCTCCTGCAAAGGTCTCACCATGATGGAGCTCAAGAGTCATGACCATATGGACACGGACCCCAAGACAACTCAAGAATAAGGGACAGCCTGAGGACAGAGGAGGTAAGACCTCTAGGAGGCCTGCCATCACATACAGAAGTCTCCACCAGAACGTGCTTGCTGGAAGCAAGGAAAGAGGAAGAAAGATGTCCACATGTAAGACTATCCTGTCCTATGTAAGACCTGACCTTGTGGACACGGGACATCAGTGAAGTCCCCAAGGCTTCACTCCCAGCAGTCTTAGGGAGCCTGCTTCTTGGGAAGTGCTTGTGAGCCACCATGTGGGTACTAGGAACAAAACCTGTGTCTTCTGCAAGAGTGGCAAGAGCTCTTAATCACTGAGCCATTCCTCCAGGTAAAACAGATGGCAAAGAAAGGCCAAGGATATGAAAAACACTCAATTTCTATCTGCTTCCCTTCCTTTCAACATTTAGGGCTATTAACTGCTCACAAACAATGTTAGCCCAACCCTGTTTGCCAAGGCGGGAAGGAACCCTTGGCTCCTTTCAGGAAGGGTGCAAAGCCAAACAGTCTGGCTTTCCCTCACCAGACCTGTGATGGGAAACCCTCTGTGGGTTTCTGTCCCATCCATGCCACTATTAGGAGACATAATCCACAGTGCATTGGTCAGAGAGGCAAAGAACTAATACGTTTGAATGGCTGAAAAATGCTACAGACACCAGGTCACGGCAGGGTTAACCTGGAAGGGAGGAGGCTGCCTGGTCCATGGTGGGAAGCAGTCAGGAGCCACTCTGGGTACTGTGATCAGCAAGGGCCTGCTAGCACTGGAGTCTACAGGAAAGAAATGCAGGTAGGAGTGGAGCCAGGGTACAGACAGAGGGAAGCCATGTTGTGGGCTCTACATGGCAGCATGCCCCCCCACCTCCTCTAGGTGAACATTTGAAAGAGAAATGACCCATATTAATAAGCCATCTATCAGGAGGGGAGGGACCTTAGGGACACTCTCTCTAAGTCAGAGCAGCCGGAAGAACCCTACAGCTTCAAATAAGGCTTTCAAAAATTCATGGCTGACCTTTCAGTAATGGGCAATTAGAGCTGGGCAAACACCGTGGGAAGACCCCCACCTTAGGGACCATCCAAGTGCCCTCTGGGCACGCCGGCAGAGAGGCAGAGGCTGTGCAATGGTGGGTGCCAGGGTGCAGCTCCTGGATTCTGCAGTTCCTCCCTCAGGAGTGGGTTCCAGTTTCCACATAGGAAACACCTCCTCACTCAGTCTTCAGGCCAGAGGCTTCCTGCACTTTTTTTTTTTTGATCATATGATCCTGTCAATAATGTTTTTGCATTCCCCAATACATAAATATTTATCTACAATTATTGATACACCCCCTATACCATAGGAAGGTTTGAGAGGATGATTGATAGAAAAGTAACCTAAGAGGGCTGGGAATGCAGGTCAGCTGGTGGCGGTCACCTCTGTGGGTACTGGCAGGACAATCTGAAGGTCAAGGTCACCCCTGGCTTCACGGATGACTTGAGACTAGCCTGGGCTAGAAAAAGAGGGGACATAAATAGTGTTCATATTTCTACTTTGTTCTACCTCCTACCCAACATGTGCCCTAGTTTAGAAGCCACCACTGAGGAAATTCATAAACGCCCAATCTCCAGTCTTTTTTAAGATTGTATTTTTAGGGGTGTGTGTGTGTGTGTGTGTGTGTGTGTGTGTGTGTTGAATGCGGTACTTTCAGAGGCCAGAAGTGTGGTGGTTTGAATAATGGCTCCCATGGGCTCATATATTTGAAGGTTTAGTCATCAGGGAGGGGCTGTGAGAGGATTAGGAGGTGTGGCCTTGTTGGAGGAAGTGTGGCACTGCATGTGTGTCTCTTCTGACTAAGGCAGGAACTAATGGTGTCAAAGGCCGCTGCCTTCAATTAGGCACAAAGGTCATAGACTTACCAAACCCTGAGGCATCTTCAGGGACACCTAGCCTTTAGAGGGACACACCTCGGGTCAAATTCATTCCCTACTACAAAGAAACCGGAAGGCATACAGTAGTGGTGCATGGAGTGTTTACCTTTGAACTTCCTGAGGCCCATTCCCTATCCCTCTCTTTCTCCGTCCCTTCCTCCACCTCTTGAAGATTTCCCTGTCCGTATATGGAAAACAGGAAGCACCAACTGCCATAATCTCCATCTAGCTTTGAAGGCTGAATATCTCTTGCTCTGTGGTACCTGTGACAGGCATCGTGTGAATGGCGGCTTTCCTGCAGGCTAGTGAGTGGTGAACACAACAGCCTCAGCCTAAGGACTGCTGTGCCATAGGCTTACCGTTGACATAGACTACAGTCTGTATCTCAGAAACATGTATTCATTCGTTTGTACAAAAAAGAATTCATAGGAATCACATCTTCTGAGTCCTTGAATGTCCGGCTTTATCTTTGTGCTCCTTAAACTTGAACAGCAGTTTAGCAGGATAATAAATTCTGAGTCTACCCTTTCCAGGACTCAGCAGGTGCAGATGCTGTTTCCTGTCATGGGCTGCTCCCACAGAGAAGAATGCTGGCTCAGTCTGACTGTCTTCCTTTATTGTATGTTAACTTTCTCCCTCCATATCAGTTGTTCATAACCTGTCCTGCGTATCAGAGAGTTTACACTATGATTCATAACAGTAGCAAAATGACAGTTATGAAGTAGCAGTGAAAATAACTTTGTGGTTGGGGGTCACCACAGCATGCACTGTAAAAGGCTGCAGCTTAAGGAGGTCGTCAACCACTGCTTAGATAAACAAGAACTCTTTCTTTTTAATGTTTGGTGACGTCATCACGATATATTTGAGGATTGAACAATCTGCTAAGTTTCAAACCTGGGAAGTATGGCTGAGGTGCCTATTTAACACATCAAAGTGGACCTTGTCTCCAGGCTCTCCCAGCATCCCTCAGTCCCTACCTGTTACAGGGTATGGCTGGCACACCCCGCCCTGTATCTTTAACTCTCCAGCCCAGGGATTGGCTGTCCCTCCCCTAGAGGCTCTTCTGTATATAATTCAGACACTTTGGTTACCCGCCCTAGTGTACCTCGGCCTCCTGACTGCTGCACCTCTCTCCTCCTCCTCTCCCCACACAGCCCAGGTCAGTCTGGCCACACCCACTCCGGACTCTCTCAGATGTGCCCACCTCTCACTCTGCTCTCTCACATTTCTCTAATAAACTGTCTCCTCCACCACACCTAGGAGCAGTCATGGCCTTCCTTTTTATGCCTTTTTCATTCAGAATCCATGTCAGTATTTCCTGACCCTGCATATGCGCTTTCAGACTAAGACATAAGTTGGGCCTGGTGGCTGGCTGGAACGTGCATGCGTGCATGCGTGTGTGTGTGTGTGTGTGTGTGTGTGTGTGTGTGTGTGTGTGTGTATGTATGCACATGTCCTTTTTCTTTTTTTTTTTTTTTTTTTTTTTTTTTTTTTTTTTTTTTTTTTTTTTGGTTTTTTATTCCAGACAGGGTTTCTCTGTGTAGTCCTGGCTGACCTGGAACTCACTCTGTAGACCAGGCTGGCCTCGAACTCAGAAATCCACCTGCCTCTGCCTCCCAAGTGCTGGTATTAAAGGTGTGTGCCACCACCGCCCGGCACTTTTTCTTATTTTAAAAATATATATTATAGATTTGTTTTCACTTCATCTCCTCAAATAAAAAGCTCAAAATCAACTTTTAAGTAAAGCAGCTGGGAGAAGGGGGAGGGCAAGGGGAGGGACTGAGTGTTAACAGTGGTTCCCTCCAACCCAGGAGCCCTGGAGGTCCGTGGGAACAGAGAGGCAAGGCAGGGCACACACACATTCTTAATGCGTTCACAGGAGGATTTTTCTTAAATCACATCTTTGACTATGTCTACATTCCATTGTTTTGTTCCCTTTTTCACAGACACTAATTGTATCTACTTTCAATTTCCTTTGTTGTGCCATGTCCCTGACTGCTGACAGCTGGTGGTTTCCTGCCACCTGCCACGCCCTGCTCAATCCCTTTGGTAAATGCCAGTCACCTCTCCAACATCGTCTGGTTTCACAGAGCTAACGGGCCAGAGATGGTTGCTGACTCTGCCATCTGTATTGACTGAGCTCCCTGCCCTCATCCTAGAGGTGAATTCCTTCCGAGCACCCTCCCTCGTCCCCATGGACCTTCCTGTACTTGGAAAGCATTCTTTGTTCATTGTGTTTCAGTCCATGGGTGATAGAGGGCAGAGTTTTCATTCTTTTTTCTTAAAGCTTTGGGTTAGATCAGTATAGGAACTAAGCAAACAGGTGTTTTTACTTAGTGCGTTTAACCAGAACACATTTACAAACCAAAACAAAGTCATTTTTCTCTTGAGTCTGTCTGTGCAAGTTGTACGTTTCCTAAAGCCAGCCCTCTTCTCTTCGTTAGACATCTTCCTCAGATGGAAGTTCCCAGATCTCCGGAAGCCCTCAGAGAGATAACCGTGCTGGTCTAGCCATCAACACGTGCTATTTAGTGTCTCTCTTCTCAAGTATCCATTGGCACGTAAGTCCGGGTAAAGCTTGGGAACTCACAGGGTACATTACCAAATCTATGTTCACCAGAAGGCTAGCTAATGTTTCCTCAGCACCATGTAAACCTGACCTCTGGTGTGAAGCCACCCGAGGTCACCTTCCCAAGGTCACCTTCCATAGGTGTTAGGTGCCTGAGTTGCCTCCCTGCAGGATATTATTGGCTTACTGTCTGTCATTCAGGTCAGGATGAGAGCTCCCAAGAGGACTTGGGTTCCCTCAACCTTTGTAGTGCAGTCCCCATTTGCAAGCCAAAGGGACCAAGTTTCACTGCGTGTTTTAATTAACTGGTGAAAAAAAAAACTTGTAATTAGGCAAGGTTTGTAGAAATGTCTCTGCTAGGGCTCCTTTCAGGTGAATTAGACAGACATGTTTATACCATTCATCCATTACAAAGCTCTGGTTCAGCCGGTTAATTACTCCTAAATTCCCGGAGGAGGAGAGGCAAAGAATGGGACTTACAGCAGTTTAGGGAAGAGCTGGGGTCTTTAGCTGTAACTTTGCAATCGCCCCGTGAGAACTCTTTCCCTGACTCCCCCGCCCCCACCTGCATAACTGTTCATCACTCATCAGCTGTGACTGAATCCCATCAGAGACAGGAAAGGTGGGCATTCCTGCTGGGAGCTAAAAGGGCCAGAGAGGGAAGAAAGAGGACAGACAGGCATCCAGGCCAGAGTCACTCCCCAAAACTGAGGCGAGCTCCTTGAAGCGTTCTCCCTATCACTTCTTGGAATGGCCCCAGTATAGGCCAGATGAAAGGCCCAGTCATTAGGAACTCTTTTTTTTTTTTTTTTTTTTTTTTTGCACTGTTAAATACTGAAGGTGGAGTATGGGCTTTTGTCTGGGCACATCACAATGCTTCTCTGTGCCCAGAGGTATAGCATACACTCCATTTAAGACCTAAGGAATGTCCTGGCCCTTCTATTCCGTTGTGAGCGTCTCCAGACCCACCAGATGTCTCCTTGGACTTCTCTACCTGGACTAGCTTAGCTGGCCCTGTCTCCACAGCCTTCTGGGAGCCATGGCTCCTAGTGTGACCAGGTCGCTGAGGCTCTTGCTCCTCACCCAGCTTTGGCACATCTGTGTTGGGATTCCACATGGGCAGTTTTGAGCTGTGCGCTGTCCTAGTTTTCCAACCAAAGGGGAAAAGCTCCTAAAGCTGGGACACCAATTAGGAGTCACAAGTCATTGTGTAAAGCTGAGCCAGCTGTTCCCAGGTCCTGGCTACTGCAAAGTCTACGACATCCCTTTTTACCAAAGGGAGAGTGAATGAGCCTCTTCCAAATCCCAGTGCTACTGGGAAGTCAAGATAAGCCCATGAAATCTATAAGCCTTTGTGACTATGGAGAAAGCCAGCCCCAGTCTCCAGCTTACTGGAAATGAAAAACCCAGGACTATGGACTAGAAACTCTTAAGATTCTGCCTAACCTTCAGAGTCTATACTGAGAGACTCAGTATTCAGTCTGCTTCCAGGGGCTTCCAGAATGCCTCCTCAACTCACAGAGATGGCCGGGGCTCTGCTTTACACACAGGAAGGAAGACATGGCCAACAGCACAGTTGGTGGATAACTTAGGGTTTGTCTCACTAATACTTGAATAAGCTGAACATCGGTGATGCTTGGGATATGGTCTAGACCCAGATATGCCCTGGTGTAAAATATGTTACAAAGCCTGCTGTTTGAGTTTTCCAGGGAAAGGCTGCCTGGCCTGGAACCTCTTGACCTGGTCTCCTGGGAGTCAATAGAATTTAAGAACTGTATTTATTGTCCCATTCAGGGTAGAAACACTAAAGTAATTTTTTGCCTACTCCATGTTAGAAAGTTGTTCTTTCTACATAATGGGAGGGGCATACATATGAGCAAAGTGAGATATGTAGTTATGAAACATCATGAGCTGGGCGAGGCAGCCCACACCTGTGTAGCAGTGTGAGCCTTGGCTACACTGTGAGCTTCTAGTCAATCAGGGAGACCTTACCTAAAAAGAAAGATAGAAAGAAACAAAGAAAGGAGAAAACTAAGTTATAATGAAACCCATTATTTTATACTTTATACTAAAACAATAATAATAACTAAGTTAATAAAAAGCAAAGAGATCTCTCCAAAAATCAAGTCTTCTTGTTTTTTTTAAATATTAATTGCAAAACTTACTAGCAATATTCTTGTTTCTTTTTATTTATATATATAAGAATAAGAAAAAATAGTGCCTCAATATGGTTTTAAAAAGGGGGGGGGGTCAGGGGATTGCCTAATGACTTTATTTATTTACTTATTGGTTCTTCTTAGTTTTAATTCTGAAAGAAAACAGAAGGGAGGACTGTGAAGTGGCTTAGTAGGTAAGGCCGCCTGTCACCAAGCATAAAGACCTGAGTTCAACACCAGGGGCACACATGATGGAAGGCAAAAACCAAGTCTGGAAAAGTTGTTCTTCTAACCTCCACACACATGCCATTCCAGACATGTACTCACGCACACATGCACACATGGTTGTACACACACACACTCACACTCACACACACACACACACACACACACACACACCCCACTCACAATAAACAGAAATGCACAAAATGTACAAAAATGATAGAAGGGGTCAGAATTTCTCATTTCCACTCCCACCATTATCCTGTGAGCACTGTACTTCTGTCACAAGTCTCTGCAGCCCAGGACACTATGCTGGCTCTTGAGCAGGCTTGCTCCAGAGACTGGAGAGTCCCACCTTGACAAAGAGCCCCCAGCACTGGTCTGTAGCAAGACTGAGGTTAGCACAAGAACAGCAGGTAGGGGCCAGGGGATGGGTCAGCAAATAAAAGCATTTACCAGGAAGGCCTGACCCCCGCGCTCCGTTCCCAGAGCCCATGGTATAGGAGAAGGGCAACACATGGAAGTTGTCCTCTGATGTCCACACGTGTACTGTGGCACACGCCTACTCACCCCATCACATACATACACAATAATAATATTTTTAAAAGAGATAGTAGATATCAAAGAGAAATAAAATCTTTGTCTTTTATGCTCAAACTTACTACAGTCAAAAGAATTTTTTTAAAAAGTGTTTTTATACACAAAACTCCACCTTTCACACATGACATAATGGGAACTTGAATGTGTGTGTAAAATGTGCATGCATGTGTGTGTGTGTGTGTGTGAGAGAGAGAGAGAGAGAGAGAGAGATATCTAACGTTTTCCACACACAGGCAGAGTCCTCAGAGCCTGCTGCAGGGCCCAGCTAGAGGCTCTCTGTCATAAGGGCAGAACACACACAGGCATGTGACACAGAGGACCCACTGTAAAACCTGGAGCCTACCAGGCATCCCTGGCCAGTGACAGACAGGAATAGGGAAGGACTCTAAAGCTTGAGACAGACATTATGACAGCATCTGCTCAGAAATCCTATTTAGAAAGTCTACTTGAAAAGGCCTGGGTTTCCTGCCACTACCACCATCAGTCACACACGTGAAGAAAGCCTGGAAGAGCTACACTGCTGAGCAGTTGCTTCGATTTCAGAAGCACCTCCAGGATGACGACCCCACATCCTCCAAAGCACACCACAGTGGCATCCCTAGTCTAGACCATTTCCTCTTCCCATACTGCCTACAGACAAGGATGCCTGATGCCACACCTGACCCCGCCCCACCCCCAGCTCACCCTCCCTTCTCTTTCTGTGGACAAAGCACCTACTGTGCAAATGTGAGCGCTTCAGTGCACATCCCAGAAGCCGCATAAAGCTTTGTACTCCCAGCACTTGGGGGGACCCTCAGGGCAAGGTGGCTAGTGAGATTGCCCACAAATGATGAGCCTCAGGATTAATGAGTGACTGAGCCTCAATCAATAAAGTAAAGAGCAACCAAGAAAGACACCCTTCATCACCTACATAAACACTGTCCTCCACACAATCGAGAACAAACATGGAGAGTCCCACAACACATATACACACATACATCTACACAATGCAAGCACATGTGTGCATGTGCACACACACACACGTACACACACACACACACACACACGTACACACATACACATACAAATATACACACACATATACATACATATATATGGATTGTTTCATGTTTTTTTTGTTTGTTTTTCAAAATAGGGGTTTTTTTGTTTTGTTTTGTTTTTTTGTTTTTTTTTTTTTTGTGTGTGTGTGTGTGTGTGTGTATCCCTGACTGTCTGGAACTCACTGTGGACCAGGCTGGCCTTGAACTCAGAAATCCACCTGCCTCTGCCTCCAGAGTGCTGGGATTAAAGGCATGCGCCACCACTGCCCTGCATATGTATTTTTTAAATGCCATCTAAAAATGGTAAATATATTGACTAGTTTTATGTCAACTTGACACAAGCTAGAATCCTCATAGTGGAGGGAGCCTCAACTGAGAAAATGTCTCCATAAGATCAGGCTGTAGGACATTTTCTTAATTAGTGACGGCTAGGGAGGGCCCAGCCCATTGTGAGTAGTGCAACCCCTGGGGTGGTGGTCCTCAGTTCTACAAGAAAGCAGGTTGAGCAAGCCATGGGGAGCAAGCAAGTAAGCAGCACCCCTCCACAGCCTCTGCATCAGCTCCTGGATTGAGTTCCTGCCCTGACTTCCTTTAATAATAAACGATGACGTGGAAGTGGAAGCCAAACCAATCCTTTCCTCCCCAGCTTGCTTTTGGTGGTGGTGTTTCTTGAACCCTAACTAGGACAGTACACATGGTGGAACTCAGCCAGAACAGCATCCCCTCTTGTAACTGATACCCACCGCAAACACCAGGGACATGCGCACAGCCACCACTTTCCACCTTTGATATCACCATGTCCATTGCTCCACACGCTGTCAGCCTCCGTGCAGAAAATGACTCATTTCTCGTTTTTCCGACTGTGCTGTCTTACTTCTGTGACTTTCTGTTTTAGAAAATGTATTTATTTTTATGTGTACGAGTGCCTTGCCTATATATATTTCTGTATACCATGTGCATGCCTTTTTCCACGGGAGGTGAGAGGAAGGTGCCAGTCCCCTGGGACTGGAGCTTCAGATGGTTTTACAGCTCCAAGTGGGTGCTGGGAACCGAACCTGGGAGCTCTGAAGAGCAGTGAGTGCTTTAACCACTGAGCCATGGCTCCAGCCCTTCCCCTGTGGGCTGTACTGCTTTTCAGGGTCTCATGGAGTCAGGTTGCCCTCACACTCTGTATGTAGCCAAGGATGACTTTGAACATCTGCTCCTCTTGCCTCTACTATCCACGTGCTGGGACTATAGATGTGTATCAGCGCCTGGTTTATGTGGCGCTGGAGTGTGACCCAGAGCCTCCGGCTAGCTCAGCAAGTGCCGTGCCAACAGAGCTAGGTCCCGCCGTCCACCTATGCCTCTAGGCTCTGGTGTTCCTCTTCTTCAAACCTGGGAGCATAAGAAGGGACAGCGCTTCATTTTTAGGTCCTTCCCATGGACAGTTACCCATCAGAGCAGTGACTGCCTTCTGATAAAAGATGCCTTCCCATCTTTTACCACCTCCTGCTGTAGAGGTGGGGTCTCATACACCTCTCCGCCACTGCTACAGGGTAACAGTGCTGCCCAGGCCTGGCTTACGTCAAAATTCTCACTTAAGGTTTTAATTTAACTTATCATTAATAACTTTCAAGGGCCTGGACACCCCCTAACCAAGAGAAGTCCTCTCCATGCTGGCCACCCAAGGGCTCTCTCCCCGTTGTCTCCTTCCTGGAGTTCCTTGTCCTGACCAAGGTTCAGGGACATTTGTGTCTATGTAACATGGCGAGAACATTAAACTCCACAAAAATAAATGTTCAATAAATGAATAAATAAACAAATAACCCCTGAAGAGATGGTCCAGGGGTTAAAACACGTTTTCTCTTGCTGAGAACCTGGGTTCCATTCCCAGCACCCACATGGTGGGTCACAAACACCCATAACTCAAGTTTCAGAGGATTCACCACTGTCTTCTGACCTCTGCAGACACCAGACACATATGTGGTACACATACAGACATGCAGACAAAACTCTCACATGCCTAAATAAATGTAAACACTAATGTTCTAATGCTTTCCAATGCCGTGGCCCTTTAATACAATTCCTTGTGTTGTGGTGATTCCCCCCCCCCCACCATACGATTTTTTCATTGCTATTTCATAAGTATAATTTTGTTAGTTATGAATCATAATGTAAATATCTGTGTTTTCGGATGGTTCTAGGTGACCCCTGTGAAAAGGTTGTTTGACAACACCCCCAAAGAGGTCGTGCATGACTCACGGGTTGAGAACCAGTGTTCTAGTTAGACCCATTGGTAGCAAAGGCTTATAATTCCAGCACTTAGGAGGTTGGTTGAGGCTTCCCTTTGAGGCTAGCCTACACTGCACAGTAAGTTCTAGGCTAGCCTGGGCTGCATAGTGAAACCCTGTTTTAGAGGGAAAGGGGGAGAGAGGGGGGGGTCTTAAATGCCAGCTGGTGGAGCTGGAAGCAGTATTAAGACTGGAAGAAAATACTTGGTAGGACACATATGTACATGTGTGTACATGTGTATGACAAGAGTGCTCATAAGTGTGCATACACGCGTGAGCACATGTATGCTCACATTCACCATGGCTGAGGGATAGCCACTGAATTATGAAGGAGGCCGGCTCCCAAAGGGAAGGGCAAATGCTCTGAACAACAGCCCAGGCTAGAAATCACCCTGCCAGGGCCACCCTGGGCCAACACAGAATCCAGGGCCATGCCAGCATAAGGGACAGAGATGCCAGATGCACAGTAGGCACGGAGGAAACATTAGCTTTCGCCTTCCTCCCTTCCTTCCCTGGCTCGCTAGCAAGTAGAGTGGGCAGGAAGCCTGCGACTCTGATGCCAAAGTCTCAGGGAAGTGGGAAGTAACAAGTCAGCCAGCAACTCTGAGAGAGAGAAAACAAAACAAGCGGAAGAACTGCATGCTCTGTGTCTGAGAGGAGGAGAGACCAGGGTCTGAGAGCCAGGTTAGGAGACAGGCCCAAAGCCTGGCCAACCTGCTGCCCAGGATCAGGTGATGCACTCAGGCCGCACAACCTTGCAGAAAGGATAAGGGCAACATTGCATGCTCAGGCATGGCCTAGCTTCCAAGTCAGAGGAGTGTGTGAGGAAGGGGCTGGGGACCTGGGCACATTGGGGTTCCTGGAAACAGGGTGGGGTGTCAGAAATAGAGGATGTGGCAGAGACTCGAGTACTGGTGGGAAACTAGGGGGAGGAAAGGGATCGGCTTTTACCAGGTCCTGCTCCACTGTGAACCAGGCTCTCTGAGGGAGCAGGGGCCTGGCACTGAGCTGCTCTGCCGCCCTGATGGCCTGGCACTGAGCTGGGCAGACACAGCTGCTCATCTTGTGGGACTTGCCTTATGGTCAGGATGCAGGGAAAAAACCAAGAAGACAAATTCAGGGCATGAGTGGTATTTGGAAAAACATGAGGGAGGAAGCGGGGGACTTCTGAAGGAGAGCACACGAGAAGAGGCCTGCAAGCATCCTGGGAGTTGTACCACCCACGGCCCATGGGAGGGCGGGCATCTGAGGGAGCGATGGCAGAGCCAGAGACTTTGAGGCAGAAGTAGGCATTGGAGGTAAGGACCAACAACCAGACCATTGATGCCATGGGAAGAGAGCAAGGGGGAGGATCTGGGAAGCCTGGACATAGGACCCTTTCCAAGCCATCAGAGTCACTCTGATGTCCACTAGGCTGTTGCAAATATTCAAGGATTTCTGCAATGGTCACAACATCTCAAATGTATTAGCAAACCATGTGTCCATTGACAGATGCATGCATACATGTTTTTATACATACATATGGCAGAGTGTTACCAGCCCTAAGGAGTAAGGAAATGAGAAAACATGCCACAATAAGGATAAACCCTAAAGATGGTCTCAAAAAAGCCAGTGTTAGAAGAAGGTACCCCAGGACTATAGGTAAGTCAGAGACAGGGGAAAGAGTATCACCGCTCAGCAGGGTCAGAGTTTCGTCCTGAGGCCATGAAAGAGGGCTGGGGAAGAACAGCAGTTGTGGTTTTACGATATGAACAAACCTAATACCACTGAACTGTACATGGTTCAAGCTGGGCCTGGTGGCTCCTGCTTGTAATCCCTGTACTCAGAAGCTGAGGCAAGGACTCCATGAGTTTGAAGTCAGCCTAGACTACAGGGCCACCAAGGTGGTTTCATGGGTAAAGTACTTGCCACACAAACCGGACCCTTCCGAGTCTGAACCCCAGAAAACAAGTGAAGGTAAGAAAATACAGAGTTAAGGAAAAAAAAAAAACCACAGAGTTGACCTAGACCTCCGACCTCTATATGGGCACTGTGACGTGAAACCAGCCCCCACATCATACATATAACACAGTAATAATAGTACAATACAAGAAACAAAAACTTGAAATGATACATTTTATATGATGTACATTCTAGCAGAGTGAAAAAAGGCAACAGAAATGAAGTTCTGGGTTCTGCTACAATGTAAATGAAACTAAACACCTGAAGGGTGAAGTACAAACAGACAAATTTTATTATCCCGTGATCATGAAATGTATAGAAAAGGGAAATGCATAGATGTCAACAGTGAAACCATAAGGGCCAGGGGCTGGGGGCAGGGCGGTGGCAGTTAGTGATCAGGGGAAAGGGAGTTCTCTTTTAAACATTAGTAATTTCTAAATGCTTTTAAACAGAATTTTAAATTTTATTTAGTTAATTTATTTGGGGTGTGTGTGTGTGTGTGTGTGTGTGTGTGTGTGTGTGAGAGAGAGAGAGAGAGAGAGAGAGAGAGAGAGAGAGAGAGAGACTAGGTCTCTCCTTTCACTGTAGGTACCAGGATTCGAACCCCTGTCATCAGGCTAGTCCAGGGAGCACTTTTACCCTCAGAGCTGTCTGACTGGCACTGGTTTTCTTTTGAAAACAAGAACCACAGCTGGGCAGTGGTGGCGCACGCCTTTAATCCCAGCACTTGGGAGGCAGAGGCAGGCGGATTTCTGAGTTCGAGGCCAGCCTGGTCTACAGAGTGAGTTCCAGAACAGCCAGGGCTACTCAGAGAAACCCTGTCTCAAAAA
>JANHMN010000020.1:1879034-1905940 GCA_030674055.1 Rhabdomys pumilio | reverse complement strand
CAGGGTCACGTTGTCACTTCAGGTGGCCCCATTGGAAGAAGAGCACCTAGTCCCACACTGGTCAGGCAGTGTATCAGCAGCAGGCAAAGATGAATGAGGCAGAGGAACATGGACACTTATTCTGACAGGTCAGAGACTGGTGTCTCCAAGAGCAGGTAGGACACCAGCAGAGAAGGATGAGCACCTCAGGGGTTCCAGGAGAGCTGTCCTGCAGGAGCCAGCAACAGAGGGGCACAGCCTTGCCTGGGTGTGCAGAGAGGCAGTAGGGTCAAGTGGATCAGGCCAACCTAATGTCTGAGCACAAGACTCCAGGAGCAGCTCCACAGGGAGCTGGGTGGGATGTCAGCATCCTCTGTACTGTGGTCCCTACAGGGAGCTGGGTGGGATGTCAGCATCCTCTGTACTGTGGTCCCAACTCACAGCACACTTCCTTTCACCCTAAACGGAGCAATCTGTCACCACAGAGCAGGGGAGGGAACAGGCCAGACCATGGGGTTGAGTGAAGAACCTAGCCACTTTTAGTCACAGCCTTACGTCCATCATGCCAGCCAATCTCAGCACTGTGATGATGGTCCAGATTAGGAAAAAGTTTGAAGAGTGGAATCAACACATCAAGGCAAAGTTAGGGTCAGAACAGGCCTCTCTCCCTGCAGACCCGTGCCCTTTCTCTGAGTGGCTCCCTACTCTCATGACGCTTCCTGATCTGGAGCACTGCCACCTGCCCTCAGGGAGCCTGGTCAGTCAGGTCACCCTGCTCCTTGAGGGACTTGGGGGAGAGCGGGCTGAGGTCCTGGGGAAACCAATTCTGCTGTGGATGTTATCTTTGTAACCTCCAAGAGGCAAACTCAAGGACACTCCCATAAAATTAGGTGGCAGAGCTGAGTGGAGAAAAAAACCCTTGGCTCATGTCCCCTAGCCCACCTACCTTACTCTTCCAAACATGGTGGGCCCAGTGCAGAAGACTTGAGCAGAGAGCCCCCTTGCATTGCTCAGGAGAGCCTTGAGCCTGAAAAAGTAATGCAGCCCTGTCATGGTGAGCGCCCGGAACACCAAGTTCTGTTTCCTTCCAGTTCGCGGAGAACAGAACTAGGGACCACGCAAAGGCACCAGATGGAGTCCTCTCTATTTTAGCCAAATGCTGTGACTCATTTAAACAAATGCAACCGTTTTCAGAAATCTAATACCTACCTCCTATTGAAAACTACAGAAGATAAATTCTTCAGGAGCAAACCTTCCTAGTGACACATATAAAAAGCTGGAACTGTCTGTTGTTTTTTGTTTTGATTTTGATTTTTTTTTTTTTTTTTTTTTTTTTTTTTTGGGCAGGGGTTGAGTGGTAGAAACTATGCTAGCTCAGAATCAGCCTTCATGAAAGATTGAACCTGGAGCAACTTCAGTGGGAAAACAGTTTGGGAGGGACCTGCCCTGCAGCTTTTAGAGTCCTTGACTCCAGGCGTTTGCCTTGACTTCACCCTCAGCCTGTTTGCCAAGACAGAGATGCTAGGTACTGCTGAAGGAAGGAGAGGTTTGGCTCAGAAAACCACCTTCAGAGAGCCACACTCATTACAGACTTACATCTAGGCACATATCTCTAGAAGCAGTTGGAAAGGAAAACATAGCTGAGACACTGAGAGCAGAGCTATGCTCAGGACTGCTAGTAACAGCCTACGTAACTCCACCCAATCTCTGGGGAAGGTCTTCGGTGTGGTATTCATATAGTGCTACTTCCAGAGATGGCCTCCCCTGCCTATAATCATCTTAGCACTTGAGAGAAGGCAGGTGGATCAAAGGCAGGTCATCCTCTCCTGCACGAGGAGCTGAAGGCCAGGGTGGGCTGCACAAAACCCTGTCTCAGTAAGATAAATACAGACACACACACACAAAATATATATGACATAGAAGGGCTGGAAAGTTGACTCAGGAGTTGCTCTTCCAAAGGACCCAGGTTCAACTCCCAGCACCCACATGGTGGCTCACAACTGTCTGTAACTCCAGTTCCAGGGGTCCAATGCCCTCTTCTGGCCTCTCTGGGCACAAGGCTCACACATGGTGCACAAACATATTTGTGAGCAAAACACCCATACACATAATAAAATAAAAACTTAAAAACTGAAATAAGACATAGTTATGTCTGTAATTGCAGCAAGTGGGAGGTAGAGGCAGGAGGACCACATGTCTAAAGGCAGCTTGGGCTACATGCAAACAACCAAGATGATGATGATGATGGAGGAAGAGGGTGGAAGAAGAAGAGGAAGAGGAAGGAGGAGAAGATAATTTGGATCTCAAACTCGATGTTGCTTTACTGGGCAAAGATCAGTAACTAGCTACTCAGCTGATTGAAACAGAAGACCACTTGAAGTATTGCTTGTTAGATAGATAGGTGTGGTAGTTGGAATGGAATTGGCCCCCATAGGCCCATAGGGAGTGGCACTATTATGAGGTGTGGTCTTGTTGGAGTCATTGTAGCCTTGCTGGGGGAAGTGTGTCACTGTGGAGGCAGGCTTTGAGGTCTCATAAATGGTCAAGCCAGGCCCAGTGACACAGTCTCTCCTTGCTGCCTTTGGGTGTAGAACTCTTAGCTCCTCCAGCACCATGTATGCCTGCTCACTGCCGTGTTTCCTGCCATGATGATAATGGACTAAACCTCTGACACCGTAAGTCAGCCCCAATTAAACATTGTCCTTTATCAGAGTTGCTATGGTCATGTTGTCTCTTCACAGTAATAAAACCTAAACTAAGACAATAGGTTAGATAGAGTCTATGTGTAGGAAATTTTTTTATACAGTGTACAGACTAGGAGAAAATTTGAAAGTACACACCCAATAAAGGATGTGAACTCACAAATATAAAGAGCTCTCAAAGCCCAACAGAGGAAAGAGCTGGAAGTAAGAAAAGACATGAACGGACACACTGAACATTGACACATGGAGAATAAGCAAATTGAAAGATGCTCAATATGATTGATTAGCCATGAGGAGAAACACACACTCAGGGCTGAGGAGATATACACCCTGGGTGCTGGCACATTTGCCTGGTGTGCTACAGGCATGACCTTCAGCACCACCTTGCTACCAACAAAAAACCTGAAACGAAACTTGTAAGATTCTCTACAAACCCACAATAATCACCACAATAAAAAATGAGGGCATGAACCAGTGACACCCCTCAGCAGTGATGATGCTTGCCCCTCAGCAGTGATGATGCTTGCCCCTCAGCAGTGATGATGTTTGCTACAAAACCTAGCAACCAGAGCCCAATCCCAGGAATAGACTCTAAAGGTAGGAGAGAAACGACTTTGCGAAGTTGGCCTTTGACCTCCACATATGCAGTATGGCAGGCCCGTGGCTGCACGCATGTACACGCATATACACATGCACAATAATAATGGATAAAAATTGAGATATGTTTTTAAAATGAGGACAGTTTGGCATTGTGGTATATGTCTTTAATTAATCCCAACACTTGGAAGTCAGAGGCAGATGGATCTCTGTAAGTTTAAGGGCAGCCTGGTCCACATAGTGAACTTCAGGTCAGCCAGAGCTACATAGTGAGACCTTGTTTTGAACACACACCACCACCAACAACAACAACAAAATGAGGACGGTATCAGCGCTGACCAGGATGCAGGGAAAATGGATTGCTCAGGCAATGCAGGCAGACATGAATATGCTCTCTCCAAGGTGCAGGGAGCAGCATGGAAAGGAGTGGGGGAAGGTGATTATGAGTGCCATGAGTGCCTTTCAGACACCTGACACAGTCATGTGCACACAGCAGCCATGGGTCCCTGCACAAGACTGAATCCGTCAACATTCTATCATGGTGGAGAGTCTACTCACAAGGCCTGTCCCTTTCTGCAGAGCTAGTGATTGTTAATGGCTGGTAAGAGAAGGAGTGCCACTTTCTTCAATGATGAAGTCACGGGGGGGACTAGCTCGGAAGAATGGCTCAGAAGGAAGGAAAGGAGAACAGAAGGCAATGGAGATAGACAATGTATTATATATGGTATATATGCTTACACAATGTAATATATATATATATATATATTACATATATATTATATATATTATACAATGTTATATATATATACATATATATATACATACACACACACACACACACACACACACATATATATATATATATATATATATATTTACCGAATAGGTAGAATAGTAGTTTGAAATTTTATGACAAGATGTACAGATTTTAAAAAGAAATGTAGCTGGGCTGTGATGGCTCCAGCCTTTGATTCCAGCAGGTGCGAGGCAGAGGCAGGCAGATCTCTGAGTTCAAAGCCAGCCTAGTCTACAGAGTGAAATCCAAGAAAGTCAGAGCTGCACAGAGGAAAGAAAGAAAGAAAAGAAAGAAAGGAAAAAAGAAAGAGAGAAAGGAGAAATGTGTATACCAGTCAGTTGCACATTTGTAACCTTATTTGTTTATCTTTAAAGAGACAGAGTCTCTCTACCTAGCCTGCTCCTACCTCCTAAATGCTGAGATTAAAGGTGTGCGCCACCAAACCCTGCCTGAAACAATGACCTCCTCTGACTTCTTGTGTGTCTGTCTGTTGTGTTGGTTATGTGCAGGCGCTGATGGAGACCAGAGGAGTAAGATCCTGAGATTTAGAGCTTCCCACCTGAGGCAGGCACGAAAGCTCCAGCTCTGGGCCTCTTGGAGAACAGTGCATGCTCTTAACTACGGTGACATCTCTCCAGCTCCTTCAATTTGTAATTTTTAAAAATTAAGATTGCAACTATAAAATAACTTAGCATTTAAACTCCTGAGAATTTAACTCAGAAAAATTAAAAAGTCTGTGCAGCTGGACATGGTGACAGACACTCCTGGGCAGGAGCACAGTGATTTTTTAGGTTAGCCTGGACTACACAGAACATCCAGACCAGACTGAATTCATAGCACAACATTGTCAAGAAAGAAAAGGAACGAAGGGATGGAAGGAGGGAGGGAATAAGGCAAACGATCTTTGTATAATGTTCAAAAAGCTCATTTGCAATAGACCACAACTTAAATCATCCCAGATGCCCTTAAACAGCGAGTGTGCAAACAAACTGACACAGGTATGCCACAAAACACTAATCAGCAATAAAAATGAATGACCCACTGATAGATGCATCAGCTTGGACGACTCTCTAGAGAACTATGATGTATTAATAAGACCCAGCATGGGGATGTAGCCTGGTGATAGAGTGTTCGCCTAGGCCACGAGGCCTTGGGTTTGATCCATACCACCACACACACACACACACACACACACACACACACACACACACGCCAACTTCAATAGTTATGCGTGTGTGTGTGTGTGTGTGTGTGTGTGTGCGTGCTCGCATGCGCACGCGTGTGTGTACATATATATTATACACACATCTGGTAATAGGGTCAAACCTAAGGCTTTGGGCGTGCAAGGTGCACTAATTCACTTTTTTTTTTTTAATCAACTTGTCACAAGCTAGAGTCAATGGGAAGTGAAAACCTCAGTTGAGAAATTGCCGGCACCAGATTGGCCCGTGGGCCTATCTATGGGACATCTTCTTGCTTGGTAACTAATGTAGGAGGGCCCAGCCCACTGTGAGCAGCAGCATTCCTAGGCAGGTGGTCGTGGTCTGTGTACAAAAGCTAGGTAAGGGGCTGGAGAGATGGAGGTGAAAGACACATTCTGCTCTTACAGGGGTCCTGAAAGAGGCCCACGTCACACAGCTCACAACCACCTGTTAACTCTAGCTTCAGAGGATACAGGGTTCTCTTCTAGATTCCATAGCTACCCGTATTCACATGCACACGTAGACATACAAGTATACTAATACTCAGAAATAATAATGAGAAATAAAAAGAAAACTAGGCGATCGGATACTAGAGAGGGAACCAGTAAGCAGCGTTTCTCCATGATTTCTGCTTTTGTTCCTGACTTCTCCCAGTGATGGATTAGAAAAGTGAGCAGAAATAAACCCTTTCCTCCCCATGTTGCCTCTGGTCACGGTGTTTATCACAGCACAGAAAAGTAGCTAACAGGCTCCACGGGTGTTCCATCAACTAAGATACACTCTAACCATTCCTTTTTAATTTTCAAAAAGGATCCTCTCTGAGCTGCTCAGGATGCCCTTAAACCTGGTCTATGGCCGAGGTAGGCCCTGAACTTGACATCCTCCTGCCTTCAGCCTCCCCAAAGTCCTGAGCCACCGGGGCAGTTAGGGTTATTGATCTCTCAGACAACAAACACACAGACAGCTGAGCGTGCTGGTGTGCACCTTTAACCCCAGCACTCAGGAGGCACAGGCAGGCAGATTTCTGGGAGTTCCCAGCAAGCCTGTATTACATAGCAAGTTCCAGACCAGCCAGAGATACATAGAACCCTGATTCAAAAATAAACAGGACTGGAGAGATATTCCAGCAGCTAAGAGAACATGCCGCTCTTGCAAGGACTCAAGTTCAGTTCCTGGGACCCACGTTCAGTAGCTCAGCTCAGAACCTCTAACTTCAGCTCCAAAGGATCAGACACCTGTGGCCTTTGCAGGCTCCTGTCTTCACACAGAATCGCACACACACACACAAACACACCTACAGAGGATTAAGAATAAAATATTTAAAGATAATACATCAAGTAAGCTTAAAAATCTGTAGGAAAAAGGATAATTGCTAATGAAGTCAAGATGAAACCATTACCTGATTAACAAGATTAACAAGAAAGCAAAACCTAAAAGGAAGCGGGAAGAGCATGACCGCCTGAGATACCCGACAGCAGATCCAGCAGATCGCCTTACGAAAGAACAAAGGGAGAGGCCAAAAGCAAGGGCCACCAGTAGTCATTCTAATCCGCACACAAAACCAAAGGGAGCCAGTGAGGGCTGCAGTGTGCGTAAGAACAGGAGATGAGTGTGACCACAAATTCCCTTCACTTTCCTAACTGATTTGGGAAACAATTGCATAAAGTAAAATATTTATGTGTGTCAGAATAGTCAAACCTAGACAGAAATATATACGTATTGAAATACAAAAGGCACATCAGATAGCAACTCAAGTTCATGGGAAATGGTGGGGAGTAGAGACAGCAAATGAAAAGGCCAGTATACAAACTCTCCTACGTATGCCTGCCTGCTGTCCTTTGTCTCTTGGCTGGTAAAGCAGCACATATACGGTCATCTGTAGCACTATATAAAGTGACAGTTATAACTATATAATTCTGATGTGGTTTTCCATTTGTGTTGTGATACAGAACAATGACAGTGTAGCACAGGGGAGAAGAACGCAGCTGCATGTGGAGCCAAGTGTCCACACCCAATGCTCTCCTCAGTGTGGGATCAAACCAAGGCCTTACATACAGTAGACAAGAACTGCCACTGAGCCACATCCTTAGTCCACAGCTCTAAAATTAAATTAGTGTAAATTTGAAGTAGATTTTGGGTCTGGCTAGGTGGCTTATACCTTTAATCCCAGCACTTAGGAGATAGAGGCAGGTAGATCTCTATAAGTTCAAGGCCAACCTGGTCTATATAGCAGATTCAGGCTAGCCGAAGGTATATAGTGAGACTCTATCTCAAAACCAAATAAGTCTGAAATATTTTTTTTGTTTGTGTATTTACTCCGAGAATGACAGGGTCTCATCGTGTAGCTCTATCTGTCTTGGAACTCACTCTGCAGACCAGGCTAGCCTCAGACCCACAGAGATCTACCTACCTCTGCCTCACAAGCGCTGGAACTAAAGGTGTGTGCCACCATGCATGGCCTGAAATAGATTCTAAAAATGTAGATTGTAAACCCAAAATAGTTTTAAAACATGCAATTACAATGTTATACTAGAAAGTGTCCACTTAATACAAAGTAAGGCAATAGGAGTGGAAGAAAGGAATAGGAAAGCTTGAGACACAAAAAGCAAAATATCACCTGCAAATCCAACCATATTAGCAGTTAGATTACGTAATGTAAGCCAAAGTCAAAGATCATCAAACTGGATTGAGAAAAAGAGAAACACCTATTTCTTATCCACGAGAGACAGTTTTAGATGCAAAGAAGCAAAACCAAAACCCAACAGGTTGAAAAATGTTTCTGTTCTTTTGAGACTAGGCCTTGCTGTCCAGCTCTAGTTGGCCTAGAACTCATATCTAGCCCAGATTCTCCTTGAACTTGTGAGTGATCCCCTTGCCTCAGCCTCCCAAGCAGAATTCTTTCTTTCTTTCTTTCTTTCTTTCTTTCTTTCTTTCTTTCTTTCTTCTTTCTTTTTTTTTTTTTTGTTTGTTTTTTGAGACAGGGTTTTTCTGTATACCCTTAGCTGTCCTGGCACTCACTCTGTAGACCAGGCTGGCCTCGAACTCAGAAATCCGCCTGCCTCTGCCTCCCAAGTGCTGGGATTAAAGGCGTGTGCAACCACTGCCCAGCCCCAGAATTATTTCTTAATGGGAAAAAGGTCATGTGCCCACCTGTCCGAGAGTGGGGGCGGCCATGCTGATGTGAGCTGAAGTGGCAGGCTTCAGAGGCATGCTGGGAAGTAAAGGCCTGCAGTCCAGGGCCTCCCTGGCGAAGCCTGGAGGAGTCTGAGCACAGAAGCTTGAAGGCAGCCTGAACAACACTGAAGGACTTTATCTCTTTAAATAGGGGAGGGGAGGAGCTGCCTGAAGACAAAGGCTAACAAAAGAGACATCGCATTAGAAAGATACAACTATTCTAAGTGTCTATAGGCCTAACAAGCAGGCCCCAAAATATAGGAAGCGATTGAGCTGAAAACAGGCAGTTCAACTCTAATAGTTAGGGACTTCAATTCCTTACAGCAACAAATAGAAGAACACTGTAGAAGATTAAATTAAAGACTTGAAGATCTTTACCACTGAGCCATATCCTTAGTTCTACGCCTAACTAGAACTAATAGCCATCTGGGAATCGCTCCACCCAGTGTCATCATGCACACTCAAGTGAGTGTGGATCGGTTTTCCCAGACCATAGGCCCAGAAACACAGTAAACCCCCAACAATTTTAAAGTATTGAAGCCATCATAATAAGGATGTTCTTTGAACACACTATAATTAAATTAGTAACAGATTTGGCAACAGGACAAGTTTGTAAAATTCAGAACTAAGTGTAAATTGAACCCCAGTCCTAAATAAGCAATGAATCTGAGAAAAATAATCCTTAAGGAAATATTTCAAAATACTCTTTTTGTTTTTGTTTTTGTTTTTGAAGTCAGGGTTTCTCTGTGTATAGCCCTGGCTGTCCTGGGACTTGCTTTGTAGACCAGGCTGGCCTCGAACTCACGGAGATCCGCCTCTGCCTCTGCCTCCTGAGTGCTGGGACTAAAGGCGTATACCAACACACCCTGCTCAAAATACTTTTGAGATGAGTGAAAATGAAAATGTTCTGTGGTAAACACACAGGTGCAGCAAAGCATGTCAGCACCTATACTGGGAAAATAAAGATTGATTATCAATAACCTAAACTTCCTTCTGAATACTCAGGAAAATAAGAGCGAGCTACAAAACGTAAGCTCGGTGAGAAAACCAAGAGTCTGCTGGGTACTCACCCACCCTTGAGTGTACCCTGCTGCTCCTGTCTTACCTGCCTCTCCCCCTTTTCAATGTGTATAAATAACCTTTTCTTCTTGAGCCAGCTGTGGTGGCATACACCTGTCATCCCAGCAATCTGAAAGTGAACGGGAAAACTGAAAGTCTGAGGTGACCTTGAGCTAGCTAGCAAGATTCTGCCAAAAACTAAAACAAAAATATGAGACTAGAAAGAAAGAAACTTTTCCTTCTTAGTGAACTTCAGCTTTGCCATAAGAAGGGTAAGAAACTAGAAAGGTGGCTTAGCAGTTAAGAGGACTTGTGATTCTGAAGAGGACCTGGGTTCTGTCCCCAGCATCCACATGGTGGCTCGCAACCATCTGTAATTCCAATTTCAGGAGATCTGCTGCTCTCTTCTGGTTCCATAGGCTCTGCACACATATAGTGTGTGAAGACACACATGTATACAAATAAAATAAAAAGAAATGAATAACATTTTAAAAAGTTTATTTGTTAATTTCTATGTGCATTGATGTTTTGCCTGCATGTCTGTGTGTGAGGGTGTCAGATCCCCTAGAACTTAAATTACAGACAACTGTGGTCTGCCATGTAGGTGCTGGGAATTGAACACAGATCCTCTGGAAGAGAAGCCAGTGAGTGCTCTTACCCTCTAAGCAATCTCTCCAGCCCCTGAATAAAATTTTTAAAGAGAAAGAAATTGGGGAGAAGCTCATGGGGTCCCAATGTTCTAAAAGGTCTCTAGGCTGAAAATGGTTGCTGGGAAGGGAAAAACACTTTCTTCTGTGTTTTCTTCCTTCTCTTCCTCCTTCTTCTCCTCCTCCTCCCCCTTCTTCTTCTTCTTCTTCCTTCTCCTCTTCTTCCTCCTCCTTTGACTCCTCTTCCTTTTCTTCCTCCTCTTCCTCCTCCTTTTCCTCCTTCTTCTTTTTGGTTTTTCAAAACAGGGTTTCTCTATGTAGCCTTGGTTGTCCTGAAACTCACACTGTAGAAAAAGATGTCCTGGAACTTACAGAGACCATCCACTTCTGCCCCCTCAGTGCTGGGATAAATAACAAAATAAATAAAACAATGGGGGAACCAATCATCTCAATTGATGAGGAAAACGTGCTTGACAAAATTTAGTTAATTTTGTCATTAAAGCATTTCATGATTAAAAAAAAAAAAAAACAACTCAATAGGGACCTGACAGATGCCTTGGCTCTTGCAGGGGATCCAGGTCTGGTTCCCAGCACTCATATGCTGGCAGACAACCAGCTATAACTTCAGTTCCTTGGATCCGATGCCCTCTTCTGGACTCCATGGGCACCAGGCACACATGCAGATGCACATACACATGCAGATGCATATGCATCTAGAACTCATACATGTAAAATAAAAAGAAATTAAAAAAACCTGACTTAATAGACTAGAAATACAAAGAAACTTCTTCAACATGATCCAGGGCACTTGTGAAAGCTCACAACTGACATCTTACTTAGATGTGGGTTTTCATAGGGTAAAGGGCCAGAGGCTTTCTCTGTAAGATCAGGAACATGAGGAAGCCAAGGAGGTCTCACCATTCAGTTCCACACAGTTCTAGAGATCTGAGCCAAAGCAATTAGGCAAGAAAAACAAGCATCCAAATTGGAAGAAAACTAATCTCTGACTGCCAGCCACATGATTTTCCATGTCAGAAACCTAACTAGCAGGGCATGATGGCACATGCTTGTTATCCCAGCTCTGGAAAGATTGAGGCAGGAGGATCATGTGGACAAGACGACCCTAGGCTACAAAGTTAGATGTGGTGACACATGTCTTTAATTTCAGCATTGCACTCAGGAGATGGAGGCAGGTGAATCTCTGTGAGTTCAAGGCCAGCCTGACCTACACAGTGAGTTCCAGGACAGCCAGGGCTACACAGAGAAACTCTGTCTCAAAAGGAAACAACAAAAAGAACTCCTCACGTCTAACACATTCATCAGTGAGTGAATAGATAAAAGATGACACAGCTATACATTGCAGTGTCGTTGAGTAAGAAGAGAGACTGAGGCACTGATGTGAAAAAGCCAGACCCCCAAAACACACACTGCATGGCCCCATGTATGCAAAATATCTAGAACTACCAATCTATAGACAGACACTGGAGGGAAGAGGGGACATAGGAAGCTAAGCAATGAAAATGCAAGACACACCGGGCAGTGGTGGCGCATGCCTTTAATCCCACACTTGGGAGGCAGAGGAAGGTGGATTTCTGAGTTCAAGGCCAGCCTGGTCTACAGAGTGAGTTCCAGGACAGCCAGGACTACACAGAGAAACCCTGTCTTGAAAAAAAAAAATTGAACTTCATAAAAATGTTTATTATAGTACACAAAGATTTTCTAAAAAGAATTACCTTGAAGCTGGTTGATGGTGGGTCAAGCCTTTAATCCCAGCACTCGGGAGTTAGAGGTAGTCAAGGCCTCTGAGTTCCAGGCCAGCCAGAAATTCTGTCTCAACAAAGGCATAGAGATTTCCTTTATGCCCTCTGTTCATCCAGCCCAGGAAAGATGGCACACTTGTTCCTAGCAACAGTGTCGACTTAGAAATGAGCATCAGGCTTCCCTGCACAGGAAAGTCTTCCTCTTAGATCTCTAGCCTCCAGGACTATGCGGAATAAGTTTCTATTCTTTAGGCTACTAAGCTTTTTCTGTAGCAGCAAGAACAGTGTAAAGCATGAACTGAGGCAGAAGTGATGTGCCAAGGTGAGTGAGTACTTGTGGAAGTAAGAATGGGAGCAGAAGCTGGAGCCTGGCTAGGGAGGCCCCGGAGCAGAGCAAAGGGTTACTGTCGTAACCCACAGTGACTGGAGCGTGTTTGCTTACTGAGTAAGCAAAAGTCAGGTTCCCGCGCCTTCTTCCACACTTGGGAGCAGAGGCTTTGGCAACCAGCCTGGCCCAGCTAGGCTCTCTCTCTTTTTTTTTTTAAAGGTTATTTATTAATTATTAATGTGTGTGAGAGAGATGTGTGCATGTTGGAGCATGCATGCCATAGTGCATACCTGTGGAAGCCAAGGGACAACTTCACAATGTCACCTCACCCCTTCCACCTTTATGTGCCAGGCCACCATGGCAAGCAACACTCACTGCCAGCCTGCAGCTGGGCTTCTCTATGGCATGTGAACACTAGGATCCCCAAGGTTTAGAGAAAGGCTCTGAGAGGTGGGGGGCAGCAGTGCTGTGCAGAGTGGGAGCCGAGCATGAGGACCCCGGCCATTAGCCCTGAAACCTCAAAAATCGAACCCTAAGAAAAGGGCTTCAAGTGGGAGACTTTTTAGATTTTTGTGGATGTTTTTCTTGACTTTTTTATTTCTTCAGGTTTTGATGTTGTTGCTTTGAGGCAGAGTCTCAATGTAACTCAGGTTGGCCCTCCCTCGTTTCCTATATAGTCAAGGGTGACCTCCTGCCTCCGCCTCCCCAGTATTGGGATTGCAGGCCTGTGTCATCTCACGGTACTGGAGATTAATCCCAGTCTCCAGAGTGAAAGGGCCTGTAAAGAAACGCTCTCACATGCTGGCCAGCACTGGGGTTTTGCAGTTGATTTGAGAGTGAACAGTGAACTTTCTGCTTAATGGGGGAATGTGGTGGGATGACTCCACGTTAGCAATCATGCCAAACAAGACCTCTACTACTCCCAGCCCCCAGAAAAGCATCAGAAACAAGACTTCTCACCTGAAAATATGTCTTAGCCACTCCCAGTTCCTACAGCCTTGACAGTAGCGAGGGCAGCGAGCTAGATAACCAACCCCTGAGTCAGGAATGGCTAGGGGCTAATGTTGGGGTCCAGAGGGAAAAGCTGGGAGGTGGGCACAAGAAACAGACCATCTGTACACCAGCCCTGTACACCAGCCCCAGCAATCACAGCAAGATGTCCTGGCTAGAAATAGGCTATGTATATTATTTCCCCCTTTGTTCCCACACATGCTTCTGATCCATCTCCCACTGAAAAGGAGCCTCAGGGGACTTGTGTGTGCGAGCTTCCTCCTTCCTAAAAGGCCCAGCCCCATCGCACCTCCACTTAGCTGCTTGCTCCTCACACTTGTAACTCACTCAGATGCCCACATCAGCATCACTTCCCGGGGCAGGAGTTCTCGTGACTTCTGGCCTTTCATTAGCACGTTTGGTTCTGGACGATTAAAATCATTCTCTCCCACTGAGCCCAGAGCTCTTTGAGAACTGGCTACACTGTCTTTCCTTATCATTGTATCCCAGGTGTTGGCCCAGTGGCTAGGAAGAAGAGGATGGGCAAGTCTCCATGAGCCTCAGTCATGGGTACTCCTCAAATCTGAGTAGGTGACAGTGGTTGCCTAGGGAGGCACCTGCCAGAAGCTGCCTGTCTGCTGGCCTTCTGTTTTTCTTCTGCATGAACACCTGAGGAATGTGGGACCATTAAAACAAGAAACTTGACCCGGGTAATGGGAAAGGGTATAGCAAAAGCAGCCCAGGGCTTTGAGTGGCGGTGCACAAATCCTGGCACTTGGGAAGCAGAGGTGAGGAGGATCTCTGTAAGTTCAAGACCAGCCTGATCTACACAGTGAGACTCAAGTTAGGCTTACCTAGGCATTGTGGTTCATGCTTATAATGCAAGCACTCAGGAGGTAGAGGGAGTCGGGTCATCTTTAGCAAATTCAAGGTTAGCCTGGGCTACATAGCACTCTGTTTCAACAAAGAAAAGAAAAGCAGAGGCTGTGATAGGCCCTACAGAGTCAGTTTTGTGTAGATCAGGCTGACCTCAAACTCACAGAGATTCTCCTGTCTCTGCCTCCCAACTGGGATTAAAGGCATGAGCCACCACACCCAGTTCACAGAGTCAACTCTAATCCACAACAGCTGAATTTAGTGGACAGAGACAGGAAGCTTCTTGACCCTTGAATGTCAAACAACTAGTGGTGAGTGGACGAGCCATCAGACAGCTGGAGAAAATTTCTTGGTTCCCAGTCCCAGGCTGCACACCACCCCAAAAAAGACCCTGCTCTGCTCTTTCCATCTTGCTTCTTGTGATGTTTCCCACTAGAACTGTCCTTTGGTCCATCAACCACACCTGACTCAGCTACTTACACTGACCCTGGGCCCTGGAGAGCCCAGGACTAGGAAAAGGCTTTGTGCCAAACAAGAGACTTGCTAAAGATCTCCTATGGACATTAGACAAAATCAGTGGTGTCCCTAACCTCAGAAAGACTTCCCTGGCATGGAGGTAAACTCTTGTAATCCCAGTGTTCAAACGCCTACAGCGACAGGATCACCAGTTCATGGCCAGCCTGAGCTGCATATTGAGACCCAGTCTCAAAAAACAACCACCACCACCACCATGACGAAGTCTTCATGTCAGTTCATTGTACTACACAACAGACTCAAGTTTTCCCAAGAAAAGAGACCCTGTGCATTGGAGTTTTGGGGTAGATTGCTATTTCTACAGAAGCAGGAGCCTGTGACAGTGAGGGTACTCTGCATGTTCCATGCCTGGGGGCACCCAGGTGGGGGACCTAAGCTACAGAAGTTAGGGAGCCATCAGCATGTAGCATTTTTTTTAATGTGGATGCTCTAACAGAGGCCTAGTGAGAGGGAGGAAGACACAGCCGAGGGCTGAGACCTGAGAATTCACGCAGGCAAAGGAGGCAAAGCCAGAGGAGACTGAAAGCAGCCAAGGAGGTGCATAAAACCAAAGCAGCTTTGCAGAAGGCAGGTCAACAAGATCTGAGCCCAGAGGGAGAGGAGGTCTAGGGTCACTGGAAAAGGAAAATTATCCACTTAATCTGATAAACTATCCCCCAGAGTCCCAGGAGGCAGCAGGGTCACAAACGCATGTGTGTATGAGTGTGCATGCGCATATGTGTGTATGCACGCATGCTTATTAGAGCAGGATGTCTGTGAAGCTCAGGGGTCATGTGTGCAGTGAGCTGTGGCTTGAACCACGTGTTCACCCCACCCCTACCACACACCCATTGGACTCTCTCATCTAGTTACGGCTCACTTCACTCACATCGGGTTATGGCCCTCATTCCTGAATGAGGGCTCTGGACTCTGTGATGTCCAGAACATGTTGACACTTGCCCGAGGAACAGAGGCATACTTGTTTCCCCAGCAGATGGGGAAAGAAGGGATGGCATGAATTCTGTCCTCTTCTCAACCTGTCAGAGGCCTCTGGAGCATGGCCCAGATTAAGCGCACTGGCCTGAGTAGTCACATGACAGCAAAGGCCCTGCCATCCACTGAGCCAAGGCCCTTCTTCCCCACCCCATTTCTGGCTTGCCCAGGACCACTCTGGAATCACCCCACAGTGAACTTGACCCCTGTCAGCCAGAGACACACAGGCATATAAACACACCCCTTGGTTACTACCTAGTAGCACTGCTGTTTCCAAAAGCAGTGTATGTATTGGGCCTGGAGAGATAGGTATTCTGTATAGTGCTTGCTGTACAGGGAGGGAGGGACAAAGGATCCCTGTGATTGGTTCAATAGACTGCCAGTCTAATCAGGGAGCCCTGGTTCCCAGTGAGAGACCCGGCCTAAACAATGTGCACAATGTCTGAGAAACAACACCCAAGGTTGACTTCTGGACTCCACGTGCACCTGCCCAACTGTACACAAACACACACACACTTGTGTGCACACACTCAGTGTGCACACACTGTCATGCACACACACACACACACACACACACACACACACACACACGCCCACGCACAAAACAATGCATGTTTTTAACTAGGTTTTTGTGCTTTCCTGAGACACCAGTGTGCTACAGAAAAGGAAGCTGAGGGAGCTTGTCTGAGGCCTGTGTTCCTTGCCAAACCTTGTCAACAGGTTCAGCCCTTATCACTCTTGGAGTCTTTACACCAGAAGAGAAGGTATTACCCCGATAGTTCCCACAAAGATCTTTGATCTCTAAGAGCGTTTTTGTTTTCCTTACTCAATGCTCATGAATATAGAGGTTTTTAGTTGTTACCACGTAGGTGTGTCTGTGAGGTCTATCCCTGGAGTCCTAGGAAGCTTATGCCTCTGCCCTTCAGTCTGTGTATTTCTACGCTCAGGCAAGCAATACAGCAAGATGGCCAGGTAAAATGCAAAGCAGCCATGCAAGCAGGGACTACGTGGTCTCCAGCATGCACCCTAACAAAGAAACTGGGGTCGGTAATAGTGTGGTAGGCCTGGTCTTTTGGGAACATTGAGAGCAAGCTGCCGGAGTCTGCCTCTTCCTTCCTCTCTCTCTTCCATTGGTTCAGCCTGCACCACAACTCCCCACAGTGTCCTAGTAGGAACCGCCCTGTGCCTCTGCTCTGTGGGTGGTGTATCTCAGACACCAGGCAATCAGCGCTAAGTACCTTCATTTGCGGCACAGGAGGAAAGCAAGGATGGATGTCTGGCCATTGGGCAAGTCCTATTCCAATTCACCAGCTTCTTAGCCGGCCCCAAGAGCCACACAGCCCACTTGCTGGACTCTGAGGAATTCCTAGCCCGGGTGAGTGGTACCCATGTTGCCCATCAGCAGGGCACAACTTCAGAACAGTGGCAGCCTCCTTTCCAAACCACAGATATGCCAAGGCAAGCCTGTCTCACCCCAGTCTCACTCAAGCTGAAAGCCAAAGCCCTCAGTCAGATTTCATGGAGTGTCATGGGGAAGAGGTCAAAGCAACCCCTCCGGTAGGCTGCTGTCCTCGGTGGCTCTGGTGATCTGGGCTGAAGCTCTGAGTAGCAAGCTGTATATTCGGAGAGCCTTTGGGACTAGACAGGTCTTTTAAGTTTATTGTTTAGTCTGGGTTCTAAATGCTGCCTTAGCAGCTGTGTGTGGGCATCAGGAGGATAGTCCATGGCCCTTTGAGCCCGTTAGGCATCACTCGCTGCCTAAGAGCCCCCAGAGACCAGGGAACAGACCCTTAATCAAGTTTAATTGAAACATGCGCTAAAATAGGAAGTCAGGAGCACGAGTCTATCTCGTTCACCTTTCGTTCTCAGGCCTGTCCATGAAACCTGGTTTCAATTAATAGTCATGTCATGCCAGGCCTCGTGCTGAGTGCTTTCATTCGCAACAAATCATTTGATAAGACTACTGTTTGTTCAACTGAATGTACTCCACTCGCTCTCCTGGACTACCAGTACTGCCTTATTTTCCTCCTTATGTCTCTTCGAGAACCAGGCGTTGTTACAGGAAGGTACTTGCAGGTGAAGTGCTGCTTAGTGGTGTAGCCTGGATCTGACTACCCAACATGCCTGTCACCTCACTTGGATGCCTGCCAATCACCTTGGCCGGGGCCATGGATTCCAGAGCACTTCCCTGGCTTTGGTCTCCAGCACCAGGGGAAAGCCAAGCACAATGGACCAACATCAAACTCCTAAACTTAGGCTCTGTCCCTTCCATCTCCATCTCTGCCCACCTCTCTCCACATACCAGATGTTCCAGCCAAGCTCAAAGGTTCTCTTGATTATTCTCTTTCTCGGGCTCTCTGCAGCCAGCCCTGGGCAAGCACCCTGCTGCACCTGCAGAGCACGTTAAGAAGATGACTACTGTGACCGCACTCATCTCTTCCAGCTCCTCACTTCATCCACCCTGCTTTATGGACCATCTCTGAGCAGTGACTAGCCAAGACAACTCGCCAGCTCCCTGGTTCTACCCTTGTCCTTAGGCCCAGCCACAAAGGAAACACTGACTTATGCATTTGCCATTTCGTTTCAAGCAATCCACTCGAGGAAACACTCTCACAGTTTTGGTGAAATCCCACACTGATAAAAACACAAAACAGCATGTGTGTCATGTTATTGGCCATTATTCCATGGATGAAAGGGACAGAGCCTAAGTTTAGGAGTTTGATGTTGGCCCAAAATAACATGCCCCTCACTGTGATCCTGCAGCCCAGTATCCATGGGTAAATCATGTTCTGTCCACAAGGGGACCAGGGTGCAGATGTAAAGAGAAGTTAAGAGTTCTGTATCCAGCCACATAGTGATGATCATTATGTAAGTCTAGTGCAACAGCTTCTGCCTCTAATCCCAGAACGTTAACCCTTGCACGCAGGAAGCGGAGGCAGGCAAATCTCTAGTTCTACATAGTGAGTTCAAGGCCACCCAGGGCTACATAGTAAGACTCTGTCTCAAAAAAGGGAAGTGGGGTGGGGACAGGAGGTGCTGATAAAACTGTTTCTTACCACAGAAGGAAGGGAAGAAGCAGCAGAAATAAGCCACTCCCAGTGTACCCTTCCTGGATTACTGAAGCATAGACCGTGACCAAAATGCTTGTTTTCCATCACCAAGTTCTGAGACAATACCACACTGGGCTTAACCACAAATGTATTGTCTAAAGGAAAGTGAACAACACATGAGTGTCAGTCACCATTCTGTTGCTGTGAGGAGACACCATGACCAACAATCTCTTATAAAAGAAAGCATCTGTTTGGGAGCTTGCGTGAAGTCTCAGAGGCTTCATCCATTACCATCATGGTGGAGGCTATGGTGGAACATATGGCACTGTAGCAGTAGCTGAGAGCTATATCCTGATCCACAGAGAGAGACACTGGGCTCGGTATGGGCTTTTAAAGCCTCGAAACCAACCCCCAATGACACATTTCATTCAAGAAGGCCACACCTCCTAATCCTTCTAATCCTTTCAAATAGAGCCACTCACCTCTGACTGTGCATTCCAATACATGAGCCTATGGGGGCCATTCTCAGTCAGACCACCAAGAAGTCAGAGGCTTGAAATGTGCTAGTGAAGTCAGAACTACACTTGTGTGTCTGTCATCTTTGTTAAAAGAGCCAGCAGCTAGCCTGTTGCTCAGGGAAGATGGACCACACACTAAGTGGAGCCTGGAGTCCAGCCTACATCAGTGAATTCTATCCAGCTTGAAAATGCCTGAGTGAGATATTTTTTTTTAAAGAATTGTTATTTGAAGCCACTGAATTTTGGCTGATTTATTGCACAATTATATCATGAAATCAGATAAGTAATCAAAACCAATCCTCACAAATTAAAAACAAACTAGAATAAAGGAGCTTAATTTTATATCTTATTAATGGCATAACCACACAGGGAAGAATAACTTCTAATAGCTCTAAGACATGAACCTATATGTCTCTGGAAAGATATAAACTAAAAAACAAATATACCACAGGGGATCTTAAGTTATCACTAGTATTTAGGAAAAAATAGCTACATTATTACTGTAAAATAAATATACACATGTATACATATTCTACACTCTGCCTATATTTATATATACATATATATGCATGTATGAAATATACATATATGTTAGAATAAAACCAACATATAATAATGACAATGTCTCAAAACTGTAAAGAAGTGAGGAGTTTTTGTTGTTTAAGAGAAGGAATAAGCTGGGCATGCATGTGGGCATGCATGTGGGCATGCGTGTGGACATGTGTGTGGGCATGCGTGTGGGCATGTGTGGGCATGTATGTGGGCATGTGTGTGGGCATGTGTGTGGGCATGCGTGTGGACATGCAAGCACACCTGTAGGTCCAGAATTGACTGGTGGAGGGAAGAGGATCAGACTCAGGTCCTCATGTTTGACAGGGAGCCCTTTTCCAGTGAGCCACCTCCCCATCCCCTCACCCCATCTCTCCTTCTGTGTATATTTAGAATTTTTGTCTGCAGAGCACCTGCTGCTCCTGGGAGCCCAGGCCCTACAGATCCAAAGACTGGCGTACCTAAGGAAATGCTAGCAGGAACAGAGCAGTCCTGCACAGTGATTCTTCTGCAGTGAACAGGGGGCTGTGGCCAGGGTGGAGGGGCGCTGGCCCCCCAAATCTGACTTCGAGTCTTCCTCTCTCCTCAGCTGGCAATTCTCCAAACATCAGCTAGCAAGGCCCTGGCTATGAAACTCTAATACTGGCCATTCAAGGTCAGAGGCAGGGCTTGAGAACATGGGCTAGCAAGGATGAAGAAGCGAGAGATGCCCTCAGAGGGTGACTCCTGAAACAAACACACTGCCTTAGCTATTACCCTCACTCTCCAGTGGAAGAGTCGGGATCCAAAAACCTCACTAGGTTACAAAGATTCTCCAGGCATACACAGAGCAGACATGACAGGATCAATGCAGGCTCCCGTAGATGTACACCTGGGTTCCATATATCCGAGATGGGGGCCACTCAGCCTTCATACAGAGATATCCAATGTGAGGTTTCTATAAAGATCTCAGAAAGGCAGAGGAAGATACTCTGCTGCTTGCATGGGTGAAGGCCCTGATCCCTCAGTCTATGTCATTCATAATCCATGTGACTTGCTAAGCCGGGACCCTGTTCTCTGAGTCTCCCTGTCCTCAGGGTATTGAGAGCCTTAAGCAGGGCAGTCTAGGTAGGCAACTGTCCCCACTACAGCCAAAGGAGCTGGAGTTGTCAAGATCAGAGAAGACCAGACTGAGGAAGCATGAGAACATGGCAGGTAGGGAGGCTCACAATGGACACCTGTAAAATCTTTGAGTGGATGACTAGCCAACAAGAAATATAAGGAAATCCGTTCAAATAACCAAAACCAGGAGTTTCCCAACAGTGGAGTCTGCTGAGAAAGACCGAAGACTACTGACCACTTCAGCGTTCATCTGAAGGCAGAGCTCTGCCTGGGAGATGACAGCAGCCATCTGGCATCTGTTAGGAGCTGGGTTAGAGACAGGGGACACACATCATCTGCTGAAGCCAAACCATATTCCTAAGGATATCATCCTCACCTACTGGCCTTGACACTGAGGAGGCCTGGCCTAAGCCCACAGAGGCCTGGGGCAGCTCTTCCCGCTAAAATGAAGGTGTCAACCCAACTGTCCAACTGCCCAAGTGGAGTAGACTAAACTAGCCTCTTCCAGGCTAGCCTTCCCTTGTGCCAACCTCCCCTCTCACAGTTTTGCCCAACTCCAGCTCCACCTGGCAATCATAGGCACATAGACCATTGCCAGAGCACCCATGATACTCAGGAGATGAGAGGACACAGAGCAGGGAATGCCGAACCTACAGCAGGCTCTGCTGGCCTAGCTTTCACTCACATCTTTGTTAGCAGCTGGCTACCCCAATGCATGGACACCAATGGCTTTCCAAGCAGTCACCTGTAGGAAAAGTGCCAGCAAGCCTTCACCTGGCTCCAGGCTTGACTTCCCTTGTGCATTCTAGGAACATAGTAAATGAGCCACCCTCTGTTTATAGCTGCTTTTAATTCCTCTGAAGGACATACATTGTGCTTTTTATTTATAATATTGTTTTGTTTGAGACAGGGCCTCATTCTGTATCTTAGACTGATATACTATTTAACACATGCTGGTCTGGAATGCAGAGTGACTCTCCTATCTCAGCCTCCTGGATGCTGGGATTACAGGTGTGAGCCACCAGGGCCAGTTCGTGACCTTGACATCTATTCTCAGTGGGGCTGAAGAACAATGGAAAGCACCATCCAGCTCTCTTTTTATTCATCTCATGGAAATCAAACATCAAGGGTGAATGGGGCTTTGGAAACTATCTGGTTAAACCCTTCATTTTACAGATGATGAAACTGAAAACTTAGGGGCCTGTGTGTGGGTCAGTGGTGGAGTCCTTACGAATGATCCTCAGAAGCTCAAAAATAAACCAAGAATATCCTAAAGATCTCCTCGGCATGTGTGCTCAGTGTGGCGTCTGGGGCAACATCAAATGATCAAAACCTGGATTTCTGATCGTCATTCAGGAGGCCCACTCTTCCGCACCCCACACTGTCCTTTATCCAAATGTCCTACTTCCTGATCCGTTTGCCTGCCTCCCCACAGCCCTCCCCACCCTCTTGCTAAATTTTCCATCTTCTCTGAGCAGGAGGCAGGGAGATGACACGGCTCTCCAGCTGTGCTCAGTGTAAGGCATTTTGGTTTGCTAACGTCTGCTTGCTAGCTGTTCTGAATCGCTCATCTTAGGTCTTTGGAGCTCCCAACAGAATAAGCTAATGTTTTGAATGTGTTTTGTAAGCTGTAAAGCACTATACAAATATATGTTCTACTATTTTAGGATATGGAATAATACAATCCCTTCAAATTGTGCTTTTGATTATCCTACCTCTGTGAGAGAAGCAGAGTCGAAAAGGACAAGAAGAAAGAGGAAAGGAAGGGTAGAGATTTGGACATGTCTGTCTGTCCCTCCCCAGACCACAAGTCCATCAAGGGCAGAGCCCACTGATTCTATGCTATTTCCTCTGTTCTCACCAAGCATAGGCTCAACGAATGGTTCCTTTAAAACCCTCTCCACTAGGCATGGTGCTTATGATCCCACCACTCAGAATACTGAGGCAAGGAAATTAAAAACAAGTCTGGGGCTACACAGTGAGACACTGACAAATGAAACAACGCTGAGCTGGATATGTAGCCCAGAATATGAACATCCACCTAGTGTGCGTGAAGCCATGGGTTCGATTCCCAGTACTGCATAGACCAGGCATGGTGATGCATGCAGGTAGTCCTTGCACTCTGGAAGTAGAGGTGGAAGATAACAACTCCAAAATTATCCTCAGCTACATGAGGAGTTTGAAGCCACCCTGAGCTACGTGAGATCCTGTCTGAAACAGAAAAGGTATATACATTTCTGGACTGAGGATTTAGCTCAGCAGAAGAGCATTTGCCTAGGATGTATGAGGCCCTGGGTTCAATTACCAACATCAAGATAAGTAAGTAATACATTTTAAGTTAATAAAAAACACTTCTAGTTCACTGAAAAAAAAAAAAAAAAACAAGAGTTCCCACATGCAAAATATACTGAAGAAGAGAGTGCAGAGACTTTAGTCAAGAGATACCAACTCTAAGTTAGATCAGGAGAATAAATTCAAGAGATCTGCTGTCTAACATCATAACTATAGTTAATAACAATGTTATATTCTCGAAAAATCACTCAGCAGATTTCAACCATTTTTCACCACAAGAAAATAAATATGTGAGGGACTAAATACACTAATTATTTTTCCATATTTTAAAGCATCATGTAGCACATAATAAATACTGTTAATTTAAAAGCCTGGTATAATGGCACGTGCCCATAACCGTAGCACTTGGGAGGAGAAAGCAAAGAGGAGAATCACAGATTCAAGACCAGCTTGGGTTACATAAAACCTCACTCCCACTCACCCTCCAAAAACCTTTAGGCTCAGTGAGTGAGGTGCTTGCCACAGAAGCATGACCTCTGTTTGAGCCCCAAGAACCACCATGAAAAGCCCAATGTGGTGGCAGGTGTCTGTAATTGCAGAGGTCCTACAATGAGATGGGCACTAGCCTGGCTAAGTTGGCCATGAACAGCCTGGGGCTGGAGAGATGGCTCAAGAGTCAAGACCACTTCCTGCTTTCCCAGAGGAGCAGAGTTTGATTTTCAGCATCCATGTTGGGCGGCACCTGGGGTGCCCGTGCTTCCTGCCTTCACGGGCACTGACATTCACAAACCCTCATACAGACACATGCATACACATAGTTAAAATCAAAATAGTTTAAAAGAGTGAAGAGAGCTAGGTGGAATGATGCAAACCTTTATTCCCAGCACTTAGCTGGCAGATCTGTGAGTTCAAGGCCACCTGGTCTACACAGAAAGTTTCTAAGATTCCCAGACACAGAAAGTTTCTAATATTCCCAGAGCCATACAGAGACCCTGTTTCAAAAAGATAAAATAAAAGGGCATGGAGGACAGAGTGATGGCTCAGTGGTTAAGAGCACTGACTGCTCTTCCAGAGGTCCTGAGTTCAATTCCTAAAACCCGCAAGACAGCTCACAACCATTTATAACTCCAGTCCCAAGGGACCCAATGTCCTTTCTGGCTTTGGTGGGCACCAGACATGCACATATTACATAGACTTATGTGCAAGCACACAACCATATGCATAAAATAAAATAATTTTTAAAAAATTTAAAGAGAGAGAGAGACCCTGCCTCAAAGTAGTAGGTAAGGTCTAATACCTGTGGTTTTCCTCTTCTCTAAATATGCACCATGGAATGCTCTCTTTCTTCCTTCTGTCTGTCTCTGTCTTCTGTCTTTCTCTCTCTCTCTCTCTCTCTCTCTCTCTCTCACACACACACACACACACCACACACACATACTCACATGCACACGCACACATAGACACACACATACAGGTAGTCCCTTGCTAACTGCCCCCACACAGCAATATACCAATGTGACTTTTGAAAAGTGTCCTTATCTCCCCTCTTTTCCAAATTACCCACATTCTAAGTGATTATTCATCATTCTTGGGGGGATTATTTTCCACCCTAAGCCAGTTCACTGGCCAGCCCTGACTCATTTGAAGATCAGTGACACCCCCAGGTAGGACAGACTTGGGGTGTCTTCCCACAGGCTCCTAGACAAGCTGCTAGAGCTCTGTGATCCCCTCTGTATGAGAGACTAGGTCTCAGAAACTACTCCTCTCAGCTTCCTCTCAGCTTCTTCACCTTTGGCTCTGACATCAGAACCACCCGCTCTAGGCTAGGCTTCTGCAGGCACTTCTGGACTTGATCCTTAAAAGGACTTAAAAGGTTCCAGGGTGCCTCCAAGCAATTTTCTTGTTAGAATAAAGTGAGGGACAGCAGATAAAGACTCTCTTCTTGATCAAAGCTCTCATTAGAACCTTGGGTGCATAAGAGCAAAGGCCGGGGAAGGAAACATCCTAACACCCCGCTGGGGCCCAGAATGCAGTGCGGATGAGTGAAGGAGCATGTGCACCAGGTTCAGCTGCTCAGTCCTAAATGTAAGTTCGACCGGAAGAATAACGCACGGGTATGAACTGGGGATCGCGGTCAAGTAGCACTTGCCTAGCCTGACATGCACAAGGCCTTGGGTTTAATTCTAAGAACCACAAAAAACCAAAATGACAAAGAAAGACCATCAGACACCCACCCACTAGAGGCACAGCCTGACAGGAGGGAACCACAGAGGGCAAAAATCCAGAATTCCAGCCACCCTACCACAGAGAGCCACAGGCCAAGGTCCCAACTATAGCCAACCTCCCCCTCGGTGCTTATAAGTGGAGATGGCAGATGGTCCCTGAGGAAAGGAGCTTGGGCAAGTCCATGAATGCAGTGCTGCTTCCAGCATGGCATGCTTCTGGCAACAGGAGGACTGAGGGAGGAGTCCCTGCAGCTAGATTGTTCATTGAACCTCACTCATATCCTAAAGTGGCCCCCGGCCCCTGCTGCAAGCATGCAGGCCTCAGCCACTGTTGCACTGTTTTCAGTTTCCAGGCAGGAAGGACAAGATGCCAGGGCATATGGGCCCTGCAGGGTTTGCATGGCATGGCAGGTCAAGAGAGAAATAAAACACCTAGCCGACTGTCAGTGATGAAGCAGCCACCCAGCAACCACAGTTAGAACTATTGCAGCAGCGTGATCGGCCCCAGCTCAACAGGGCGGCCATGGGCTCCAGGAGCCAGACCAGTGAGCTGAGGACTTACTGAAACCCTCAAACCTATCTCCTAGCAGCTTCCTACTTCAAATCTACGGAGGGCTCACGTGAGCTGGGGTCAAAGGGCATGACTCTGAAAGCTTTGGCTTCTTAAACTCAGAACCAAATTAATTCAGGAAAATTTCAGAGAAAGAAGAAAAAGTGACCCAGTACATTGTTCTGTGGCTCCCAAATTAGTCCAAAGCCCGGCTCTATTTTTAGTGACTTCCTCCTCTTTCCATATCTGAATCCTTTAACAAATCCCTTCTTCTAAAGGTAGGATTTCAGCCAAGCCTGGTAGCCTTTCATCTTAGCACTTAGGATGCTAAGGCGGGAGGATTGAGAGTTTGAGGCCACCCTGGGCTACGCAAAAATACGTTTAAGATCATCACAGTAAGTCATGGTCTCAAAAATAATAGCAAAATGAATGGAGTGTGGGCTTGGGACATACAACTCAGTGGCACGGCGTTTGTCTAGCATGGAAGAAGCTACTGGGACTGAAAGCCAGCATTATGATATTAATTAATTAATAATAAAATGTGTATCTGAATAGATTCTAAATGTAATATCCAATTTTTCGGGAAAACACTGGCCAAGATACATCTTAAGTGGCATCATAAGAATGCAATTAGCTCAGTCCAGAATACAAAGAATCACAGAACAAATGACTCAGAGCTGTAACACATATGTTACAAAACGAACACGTTAAGAGACAGTCTATCAGTTTTAAGAGACTAGATTTGCCATATACATCACAATTTGTGCAAACCAACTGTCAAAATCTACAACACGGTTAGAAGACAGAATCAGATCCACGTAATCCCTGAGATTAAGAACAGATTGTCGGAGGGCTGGAGAGACCTCATGACAAGATCAAGCGCTGTTTTGCAGAGGACCCAGGTTAAGTTCTTGGATCCCATACTGGGTGGTTCATACTACCTATGCCCAGCTCGAGAGAGAGAGAGAGAGAGAGAGAGAGAGAGAGAGAGAGAGAGAGAGAGAG
>JANHMN010000020.1:1836149-1879024 GCA_030674055.1 Rhabdomys pumilio | reverse complement strand
GAGCCAGTATTTCGGACCTCTTGGGTCACTTGCACTCAGATGCATATTCACACAGAGAGACACACAAATACACACAATTTAAAAGAATCTTTTTTAAAGAACAAGTCGTTGGTCTGCACGTCTAGCTTGAGGACAGAGTGCCTGCCTAGCATTTCTGAGGCCCTGGGTTTGGTTCCTAGCATACCTTCCCTGGGAAGAAATGGCTGATATGATGGTGGTGTGATGGTTATGTTCAGAGCTCTTTTCTTGGAAGGAGACGGTGAGATGCTGATGATGGGATGCCGGACTGTCTGGAGTTTATCTCAGTGAGAAGGAAGGGAAACTTGATTGGCTGAGCTGAGTGTGCCTGTGGCTGAGTAACTGGACCATGAGGCTGTAGTGGACAATCCCCTCTGTTATTACGCATGCTGAAATGGTCCATATGTAATCTTGTTTTGTTTGTCTGGTCACTTGCTTGCTTGTCTAAATAACCTGTCTTCTCCTAATTTTTCCACTAGAAAAATTTTTTTAATTCAGAGCCAGGCATGGTCACTCATACCTGTAGTCCCTTGTAAAGCTGAGGCAGACAGAGCAGCCTTAGTCCAAGGCCACCCTGGATTATGTGGTGAATTTCAGGCTAGCTTGGGATACAAAATAAGACTCTGTCCAACCCCCCCCCCCCAAAAAAAAAAACAAAAGCATTACAGGAACCCCATCAGTGGTGGGGACAATATGACCAAACCCCCCTCCCCCCCCCCCCCCCGCAAGAAATATTAGTAAAAAAAAAAAAGATTGCCCTCTCTAGGTAAGATTGATGGTGTCACTATTCTAAAGGAAGGTCACTTTAATTCATACCTGTACTCCCAGAAAACTCAGCCACTAGGGCTAGACAAGGCTTTTAAATGACAAATGACCGTTATTTCCAAACCTGGCAATCCCGCCTATCTCCTACCTTCACAGGTTCACCGGAGACTTTGCTAGTCCATCAGCTGGTGCTGTGGACCTGGGTTCAGACATCGTGCCTGAGGTTCTGAATCGTTTTGAGAAAAGAACTCCACATGGTTCCGGGGCACTCTCACCTATCCAGCAAATGGCAAGGTTCTCCGTTGTATTTGCCTCAAGACTTCTCCAGGTTGTGTGAACTAAAAGAGAACTGTGGGTTCTCACAGGCATTTAGAGAGCGATGTCTCCGCTGGCTTGAGCCTGTCTCTCTCCCAGTCTCTTGCATTCAGTCTCACTCTTTGCTCGCTGTTTCTGCCAAGGTAGACCACATTCCTCTTCCCGCCCTCCTCCTGCCCCTACCCTTGAATTCCAATCATTTTTCCATAATGCTTTAGGTGTCTCCTTCCCTTGAAACCTGTGTCTTTCTAATCTCCCTACCTGAAAACCCTTCCATACACAGACACTAGGCTGCTCAGTCTCCCCTAGAGATTACCCACGATTTGGCTCTCCAAGAGGGACCTAACCAACCAGAGTGCTAGGGGTATCAAAGTAACATTTTTTTTTTCTTCCATACAGTTCATGTAGCTAAATCCAGTGTTTGTTCTTGATAGCTAAGATATCTCAGCTAATTTATTGAAGATCAATTTGCACGTGACAAAATATTTACAAGTTCTTACAGCTGATGTGGGCGAGATAAGCCACCACTGACTTATGTGGACCTTTTGTGCAATTTTAAAGTAGTTTAAATTTATTTAGTTGTGTGTGAATGTGCCTAAATTTATGTGCACAGTTGGGGGGAGGGGCGTGTTCACCTGTGTCCACGTGGGGAGATGCCAAAGGAAGGGCCCAAGGGTCCTCTCCACTCACCCCTTTTGAAACTGGGGCTCTCTTCTTTTCAGAGAGGCTAGAAGCCAGCAAATCTTAGTGATCCTCTTGTCCCGCTCCAACCTCTCAGTGCTGGGGTTGCAGTTTTGCCCATAAAGGATGCTGAATCCGAACTCAGGTCCTCAGGATTGTGTAGCAAGCTCTCGTAACCACAGAACCATCTCTCCCTCCTTGTTTTGCATAATTTTTTTACATTTTATTTTTATATGTATGGGTGTGTTGCTTGGATGTATGTCTATGCATCATGTATGCCTGGTGTCCATAGAGGCCGGAAGAGAGTGTCAGATCCCCTGGAACTGAAGTTACGGATGGCTGTCACCCAACATGTGGATGTCAGGAATTGAACCCAGGTCCTCTAAAAAAAAAACAGTAGTCAGTGCTCTTAACTGTTGAACCATCTCTCTAGTACCCAATAAGCAGGGTTTTTTTCTGTTTTGTAGTGGTACTGGGACTTGAACCCAGGGCCTTATAGGTGCTGACTAAGCACACTGCCACTGTACTACCTCCCTGCTCCTTTGAGTACTTTCTCAGGTACTTACCAGATCTGGCCTTCACCTGGTGGTATGTCATGGACACATGTACAGGTAAAACTGCATCATCTGGTGCCCTTGTTGCACATTGATACATCTCTATAAGTGAGTGAGTGAATGAGTGAATGAATGAATGAATGAATGAAGCTTGTTCCTTTAACAGGATGCAGCCCCTACCAAGCCACTTAGGTTAGAAAGCAGAGTCTGAGACAGCGCTCAGCTCTCTTCCGATCTGTCTCCATGGGAAACGCAGAGCTGATATACCTATATGAGGTGAGCCAGAAACAGAAACTCCATCCTTGTGGAGCTCTGCAGTGCCCAAAGCTCCGCCATGGTCCCTGGATGCCCAGAGACATCACTATGGGTGTGGCAGCACCTAAGCTTACTGATCAAGTCAGGCTCTTCAGCCTTGAATGCAGAAGCCGCCCCCTCACAGAGCCTAAGGCAGCTCAGCATGAGGTGACAGGAGGTGGTGTGGCAAACGGAAAGAACCAGGATTCCACTCCCCAGGAATCTCACTTCTGTTCCCCTGTGGGGTTAGAAAATTAATCACACCTTCTTTTGGCCCCTTCCCCAATGCTGTAAGGTTTCTGGCTGCTATAAAATTCAAGATCTTATTGGAAACAAACCTACCCCTGTGCAGTACTGTTTGCTGAATGCCTGGAGGCACATGCCATGGGGCTTTTTCTCCATCAATGGACCAATCTGTTCATCGGCATCTCAGAACAGAACATGCTAAATTTGGTATCAGGCACCTGAGATGCACTGGTGAGAGGAACTAGAAGCCATTCCAGCTCTGAAGGAGAGACAGACAGACAGAAGCGGCTGTCTGCTTAGTTGAGATGCTGTGATAAGCTGACTAGGAGCTGGAAGAGTGAGTCCTACCCCCTCAAGGGTCCTCAGTCTTCAGTGCTACTGACAAACCACCAGCTCACCTCCTGAGCCTCAAAACCGAAAGACCTCAGGAACACAGGCCCGTGTGTGAGCCCTGCCCACAGCTGGCAAGATGGGTTGTGACTGCTAAACCCAGCGCCAGCCCATGGTCTCTGCATGCATGGCAGTGGCTAGGTCTGCCCTGTAGCAGAATTTATAGGTAGAACAGAAATGGAACACAGAGGCATGTGGGCAGTTTTCAGCAGCCTCTTTCCTGTCCCTCTAGGCTGCCAGGTCTTCCCCAAATTCCATCTTGCCTCTGCAATGTCTGACAAACAGCTAGTAGGGAAGCAAGTTTGGTTAACCAGAAGGGACATGGTAAATTCCCCGTATAACAACAAGGTGTTTTTCCATTCAGCTGTAGCTTTTCCTTGGAGGGAGAGGACTGAAGCTTGGTGAGCCTCTTTCTCAAGCTAAAACCCAAACAAGCAACTCAACACACAGCAAGATGGGCAGTGTTTCCGGGGCTAAGAACTGTGTGCAGCTCAACTGTAACAGCAAATGTAATACAGGCAAATTCCACCTCTAAAAGGTACATTCATGGGCTCGCTTGTTTGAGACGGTTTCAGGCTACTGACATCTCTTCATCACTGAGTTGTCTAAGAAAAGACTTCTGAAGAAATAAACACAGGAGGTATAGTTGGGCATCTGAAAAAGCAAACATTATTCTTCCTTGGAGTTTTTGTGTACCAGGAAAGGCAAAGCAACATAGATATTGGCAGCTTCGAGTGGAGATAGAAGCACCTCCCCCAAGGGGGATGCTACTCCCCAGGCCCAACTGGTGTAAAAATAACATCTTCCGTTTTACCCTGTCATCTCTTGGTAGTCTTGAGTCGGCTGACACAGATCAACATTCACATTCTCTGCTTTCGGTGCAACTTGTTTTTGCAGAATCTGGGTTTGGCAAAAAAAAAAAAAAGCTGGGCTCAAAATATTTGGCCAGATCTATTCGGTTTAAACCATTCTATGTGGCTTTTGGCTTTCCCACGGGCTGGAGGTGTTGAGCTAAATCATTAAGCCATGAGTTCATATCTGGTGGGAGGTAATTCAATAGCGTTTTTGGCTTCACCTGAAAGTGTTCACAAACCCTTGACGAAAGCACATGACTGTGAGTATTATCGGGCCTGATAGTATCCAGTGGGCAATTTACCTTTCCTCAAAGACAGTGACAGTCACAAAATGCTTAAGGAAAGCAAAAGACCAAGTTCATGGCTCAACTATTCCCATCTTTCCATATCCCTAGCAGTGACACTTATCTTCCCTGACAGCCACTCCCATTGTGCTCTTTCTCGACCCAACACAATGGACATATGCAGATGCTGGCAGACAGGGAGGATGTCTTCCATCCCATTGCTCCCCTGTGCAGAGGGACTAGGCTAAGGTTACATAAGCCCCTCCTAAGCGGCTGGGCCCCTGCGCTATGGGGAAGAGAATTGGGGGATTGTGACGAAGTCACGGTCTGCAGGCCCTGACTAACCCTGTACTCACCATCCTGTCCTGTCAAGGCGGGGCGGCTGGAAACCTAGGGTCGCGCACCTCGACCACCCAGCTCACGCCAATCTGGCAGGATTCGCAGTGCAGGCAGACCCGAACCTGCTGTCCACTAGATTCTGGGATTCCAGGCCCCGACCCCAGATTCGGACCACAGCTCCCTGCCCCCCAGGCGCCCAGACGCGCGCTCTTACCTGCCCGGGCCAGGGCCGGGGCCAGTGCCGGGGACCGGACCGAGACCAGGGGTCGGGGGTCCCGCCGCTCGCGCAGAGCCAGCCACGGGGAGCTGTCCGCCGCCAGCTAGTGCTGAAGGCGGCTTCCCTGCTCCGGGGCCCGGACCCAGACCAGAGCCTCCGGGCGGCAGCGGCCCTTCGCCCGCGCCGCCCTCCAGGCTGGCCTCATTGCCCATGGTGGGCAAGCGGGCGGGCGGGGTCGGGGTCGCACTGCGCCCGGGCCGGCGGCTCCCGGGCGGCGCTCACACTCTCCGCTCCACCGCAGCTGCCGCCATCTCCCAGCTCGGCTCGCACAGCCGCCTGATGCTGCGCATGCGCGCCGCGCGCGCCCCTGTCCTGCACACGCCCCCCCCTCCCCGCGCGCGCTCACGCCAGCCCGCGAAGACTCGTGTCCACGCACCAGCCTCGGGGTCGCCGGGAAAAGGCCTCCGGAACCCGCGCATGCGCCCTCCGCGACCAACGCGGCCAGCGGGTGTTGAATGAAGGCCGGCTGCCTTGGGTGGCTGCGTTCTGCTGGACCACTTTGGAGGTTCACTAGACCTAAGAAGCGACCTAAGAGCCGGGAGTGGTGGCCTACGTATGTAATGCCAGTCCTTAGCAGATTGAGGCAAGAAAATCAAGGTCATCCTCAGGTACACAGTGAGTTCGAGGTCAGCCTACACCAAACCGTTTTAAAAGAAAAAGAAACTGGCCGGCAAGAGGGATCAATAGGTAAAGATGCTTGCTCCAAGTTTGACGCTATGAGTTAGGAGCCCACATGGTGAAAGTAGAGAACCAACTTCCACACGTTTTCCTCTGCTCTCCACACCCTCCCATACCCTCAGCTATACACATATACAAATAAAAATGTCTTTTAAAAAGAAAGATGGTCTAGGGATTGGGGATTTAGCTCAGTGGTAGAGCGCTTGCCTAGCTAGCACAAGACCCTGGGTTCTGTCCTCAGCTCTGGAAAAAACAAACAAACAAACAAACAAAAAGGATGGTCTAGAGAGATGACTTAGCAGTTAAGAAGGTATATTGCAGCTGGACTTGGTGGCACACGCCTTTAATCCCAGCAGTTGAGAGGCAAAGGCAGGTAGATCTCTGAGTTCAAGGCCAGAGTGGTCTACAGAGCAAGTTCCAGGACAGCCAAACTACACAGAGAAATCCTCTCTCGAAAAACAGAGAGAGAGAGAGAGAGAGAGAGAGAGAGAAAGGAAAAAAATGTATGCTGCTCTTGCAAAGGGCCTGATTAGGGTCCCTACCACCCACGTTGGGCTTACAACTATCTGTAATTTGAGCTCCAGAGGAATCCTATACCTCTAGCCTTAAAAACACCAGCACTCACATGTGCAGACACACACACATAAGCATAATTAAAAATAGTAGCCGGGCTTGTGGCATATACCTTTTATCACATCTGGGAGGCAGAAGCAGGCAGATCTGAGTTCAGTGCCAGCCTGGTCTACAGAGTGAGTTCCAGGATAGCCGAGGGTACACAGAGAAACTCTGCTTCAAATAAATAAACATAAATAAATACATAAATAAATAACATATTTTTAAAAAGTGAGAGAAAAGAAAGAAAAAGGGAGGAAGGAAAAGGAAAAAAAGAAAAACAAGGGAAAGAAAGGTGGGAAAATGTGACACAGTGGTATAGCTCCGTCCACACCTGAAGTCTGATATTTTCTACCCATGAGGACCAGACATTGTGGTGCACGCCTTTCTTTCCAGTGCTTGGGAGCAGAGGCAGGAGGATCTCTGTGAGACTTCAGGCTTATTTATATACCAAGTTCCAGAGAAAGCTACTGTATGATGTAGCAAGAGGCCGGCCTGGTGGGTAAAGCATAGAAGAGGCCTTGGAGGGTGGCTGGTAGGATGCAGATGAGTGGGGAGTCTGCTCAGAGGTACAAAGTCATAGGAGACAGAAGATGTTGGGACTAGACCATCAGGGGCTGGATATTGCTGTGGGAAAACCATCCAAATAGCAGTGGAATCATCTGGGATTCATACTGAGGCAGAGTCCCACGGATCCAGGGTCTCAGGAAAAACCCAAGGGAGAGAGGGTGTACAGATTCTGGTGAAACTTGGGCCAGGGAAGAAAAGTTATTAGTGACCTTATGTGGCTCTCGGACTGTCCAGAGGGTTGTGAATTCCCCCTCATTAGCCTGAGAGCTTACTGAATTTCCCCTTCCTCATTTGAAGGGAGGAAGGAACAGAAGAAAGGCAAGGCAACCAAATCGGTACTACGTAGGGCCAGTGTCACTTTCTGTCCAAGGGAACTGGTAGGAAGGACCTTCCTTTAAGTAGCCTGAATGGGAGGCTGGCCTGGTAGAGACAGGCATAAATAAAAGCCTCCTGGCTTCTTACGCAGGCCTCAGATGTGTTCCTGAGAAAGGACGTCTGTAAAATCCATACTGTATTCTAAACCATTTGTGACTTTATAAATCATGGTTATGTAGGAGGGCTTAAGTAACTTAAGTGCACTTTAGAAATTCGTTTTATTTTCTTAATACTGAAGAATATATTAAATAACAGAAGTTCTAACCTGTCTGGGTGGTGGTGGTGGTGGTGGTGGTGGTGGTGGCGCACGCCTTTAATCCCAGCACTTGGGAGGCAGAGGCAGGCGGATTTCTGAGTTCAAGGCCAGCCTGGTCTACAGAGTGAGTTCCAGGACAGCCAGGGCTACACAGAGAAACCCTGTCTCGAAAAACAAAAACAAACAAAAAAAATTCTAACCTGATTTGGGTTAATCCGGGTGAACATCCATGGACAGACTAGTGCTGTCTGTACAGGAAAGACTGTCAGATGCTTCCACCAAGCACCCAAAGCTGCTTTTCCCTAAACTCTGGACTGGGGCAGGTAAGAAGGAGAAGGAATGCAGAGCCCCCTATCCCCCTTCCTGTTGTTTTCTGAAATGTCTGCTGTGCTTCTGGTTAAACTCCCTAGCCTGTCTGGAACTGAGGGAGGAGAGCTTGCCCTGTGGTGTCCTTTCTGTGCTGAAGAGTGTCTTTGTTTAATGTCTGGTGATTAGATTTGAACAGGTAACATATGGGTCAGTATCTCAAAGCAGCTACTCCCAGTGGGACCTTGGACTCACCTAGTTTCCAGTGTGCAAAGTTATGGTATTAACAGGTCATGTGAGGCTGTAAGGGCAAAGTCACTGGTGGGAGTGATACACTAGAATGAGTTCAGCACACAGAGATAATGCTGCCATTTGCTGTCTTGGGGATTGGTGACACACAAACTCTGGGCTGATCAGACGGTCCCATACTAGACTGCTTTAACTTCACCAACACCAGCTAGTGGGACATCTCAAGACCTCTGCCTGGGGATAGAAAACAACTCACTGCGGATGGGGCAGCAAAACCAGACAAAGTAGCAATTCCTCCAAGATCTAAGTTGGCAAACCAATGAGATTATTGGACTCACCTGCAGAGCGTAGAGCACTGAAAAGTGTCACACCCAACATGAATGACAATTTCGACACAAATGCATAGATGGAGTCTCCCTTGTCCCCACCTCCAGATAACCTTCCATCCTTTATACATTTATATGCCTCCCAAGACCACAAGCCACATGCAATTAGAACAGAATTGCAAACAGTGTACCAGGAGGTGCAAAAGGGGATGCCTGTGATCTCGGTGAGGGTCCCGGCCCTTGCTACTATGAAGGAATGTCAACAGGCACAATCTTGAGGGGCTCTGGTGAAGAGTCACACCTGCTTCTGTTGAAGATGATGATAGCTATTGTGTTCAGAGGATAGGCTTCTACAACACGTGGATTGGGGCTGGTGGAAGGGGAAGAGCATGTTTGGTTTTTTTGTTTCTGTAGAAATCACAAAAGTTATGGCTTTCCACAGATTCAAGTCAATATGTCCCCAGTTCCTGGGGGAGTAATTAGCCTTACCCAGCCAGTAGGTTTGGGGAGCTGTTCTCCTCAGGGTAGATTCTTGGCTGCAAATAGACCTCTAGGGTCTTTGCTACCTTGGTGACAAAGGGCATGCACAGCGGACCCAGGAGGACCTGGAAGTGTAGGTTAGTGATGCCCTTCCTCTCTCAAAGTCAAATAGTTCCGTTCCCTCTGAGGAGCACTCCCTGGAGCTCATCTTTCCTGCCTAGTTCTACCCCTGTCTTTCATCCCAAGGACAGCTACTGACCATGGGCAGAACTCACCATGGTCTAGGGCTCTTGACTCAGCTAGACTTCTTGACAGAAAAATTTTATCTGGAGCTGGAGAGATGGCTCAGTGGTTAAGAGCACTGACTGCTCTTCCAGAGGTCCTGAGTTCAGTTCCCAGCAACCACATTGTGGCTCACAACCATCATGGGATCTGACGCCCTCTTCTGGTGTGTCTGAAGACAGCTACAGTGAGCTTACATAAAACAAATAAATCTTAATAGATAGATAGATAAATAAATAAATAAATAAATAATAAATAAATAAATAAATAAATAAATAAATAAATAAATAAATAAAATAGAGCCATAAAGGCCTAAATTTAAAAAAAAAAAATCTTATCTGACTTGTTTGCCCAGGCAGCCTTCATTAGGCCTTCGAGACTGATCCCTGGATTTGGCTCTTCATGCCACTCTCAGCATTTTCTCACCTGCATTTTCTAGAAGTTCTACCATGAAGTGGGCTTTAAAAACCCCCTCAGGGGCTGGAGAGATGGCTCAGCGGTTAAGAGTACTCACTGACTCACACTGACTGCTCTTCTAGAGGTCGTGAGTTCAATTCCCAGCAACCACATGGTAGGTAGCTCGCAATCATCTGTAATGGGATCTGATGCCCTCTTCTGGTGTGTCTAAAGACAGCTACAGTGTACTCATATAAATAAAATAAATCTTTAGAAAAAAAAATAAACCCCTCAGGAAGACCTTTGACTTCACTCCCAACTTATCATTGTTAGGCTGCTGACCTGATAAGAACCAAGGAGAACACGGACTGCAGTTTCCTTATGGAGTGGATGCTAGTGAAGTGTCTTCACTCCAGAGAATTCACGTTGACTGTAGGACAGCTGTCTGGTGTATCTGGTAGCATTTCCCTGGAGGTCGAGCTGCTGTTCCCCCCAGGGACAGCATGGACTTAAAGACTCTGCAGTTCTCCAGGCCCCTGAGCCTCTCTAGCTGAATGTATCTTTTTCCCACACCCAAAGGGAATAGATGATTGGACATGCATGTGTTGGCTTCTTCAGCCTGTACACTGAGACATTTGCTGAGGACTTGAGGAAAGGCAGGAGCAATGAGCCATGCCTGTGGTCCTGGATCTTACCGGTGGAAGGAAAAATTAAAAGCTGGCCTGAGCTGTACAACAGCTTTGCTGAGGAGATGATGGCAAGAGCACTGGCTGTTCTTCCAGAGCAGCGTTTCTCAACCTGTGGGTCGGCATCTCTCTGGGAAAACTTCGTCTCCAAAACACATTTGCATTGTGATTCATAACTGTCAGAATTACAGTTATGAAGTAGCAACAACAACGATTCTACGGTTGGGGGTCACCATAGCATGAGGAACTGTATTAAACAACAACGATTCTACGGTTGGGGATCACCATAGCATGAGGAACTGAATTAAAGGGTCTCCACGTTAGGAAGGTTGAGAGCCACGTTCCAGAGCGATCCAGGTTCAATTCCCATCACCCACATGATAGTTCAAATTTACCTGTAATTTCATTTCCAGAAGATCTGACACTGTCTTCTGGCCCCCTGCGGCATTGGGCACACATGATCAGCTGCAGAGACCTGTGGTGCACCCAGACACATTTTTTTTAAAAAAAGCATACAGGTAAAGAAGAAACTTTGCAGGCAGAAAAAGGAGACGGGGCGGGGAGGTGACTTGGTCAGTAAAAAGCTTGCCACACGAGCATGAGAGCAGTTTGGATCTCCAGCGTGTAAAAACCTGGGCATGGGGTGAAACTTGTAATCCCATAAATAAGAATCCATGGAATTCATAGCCAAATAGCTGAGCTATTCCAGGTACGGTGAGACATCCTGTCTCAAATAAAACAAGGTAGAGAACAATTGAGAACAACACCTAATGTCAACCTCAGCCCTCCACACGCACACAGGAATCAGTCCATGTGAAATCCCCTACCTACTACACCCAAAGAAAGAGGAAGACAGAACTAGGCAATAGATAAGAGGTGAGAGAGGAGGATAAGAAAGGACTGCTTGAGTCAGGCAGTGGTGGCACACGCCTTTAATCCCGGCACTTGGGGAGGTAGAGGCAGGAGGATTTCTGAGTTCGAGGCCAGCCTGTTCTACAGAGTGAGTTCCAGGACAGCCAGGGCTATACATAGAAACCCTGTTTCGAAAAACAAAAGCAAAAAAGAAAGGACTGCTTGGCTGAGGAGATGGCTCAGAGGTTGAAATGCTTGTTACCAAGCATGAGGACCTCCGTTCAGACCCCTGGCAGCCCATATAAATGCCAGGTGGGAGCGATGGCCTGCCTGTGATTACAGCCTGGAAAGGTGGAGACAGGGATCCCAGAACACAGAACACGTTGGCTAGCAAAACTAACCATATTGTCAAGCTCTGGGTTTGACTGATAGACCCTGCCTCTGTAAATGGAATAGGAGGGTGACTGAAGATGATTCTTACCATCAACCTCAGGCCTCCACATGAGCACACACATAACGCACCCACATGTATGCACAACACACACAGTGGAAAAAGAGCTCCTGGAGAGATGGCTCAGCTGTCAAAAGCACATTCTGCTCTTTCAGAGAACCCAAGTTTGGGTCCCTCACCCTTGTCAGTGTGCTCAAGAGCACCTTTGGGATCCAGTGCCTCTGGCCTCCTCGGACCTGTACTCACGTAGACATATCTCAGCACAAACACACACCCATACAGATAATGAATCCTTATAAGAATCAATTTTTTAATTGAAAAATGATTTAAAATGAGCCTTTATCTGGGTGGTAGTGGCAGCACATCCTTTAATCCCAACACTTGAGAGGCAGAGGCAGGTGGACACTCTCTATGTATGAGATCTACTTAGAGTTCCATGGCTACACGGAGAAATCCTGTCTCCAAAAAACAAAACCAAGAACTAAAACCAAAGCCAAAACCAAAAATAAGCTTTCAAACTCAGCATTCAGAAGACATAGTCAGAAGGATCTCTTCGAGTTCCAGGACCACCAGGACTACCTACAACCTTGTTTAAAAAAAAAAAAAAACTAACTCCAGGCTCAGGAGATCTGATGCCCTATTCTGGCCTCCTCAGGCACTGCATGAATGTGATGTCTAGACATATATTCAAGCAAATACTCATACATGTAAGAAATATATTTAAAATGGAAAAAGAAAGAACAGCTGAAGACAATTTTGGATGTGGGGATGCCATAGACACTTGTGGCTGTTTCAGAGAGACTGGGAGAGTTCATGCTTATCTCCAGGACTCTAACCCCCTTTCTGCCTCCATTCCCGATGCTTGTCACACCACCCAATATGATGCAATTCCAGCCGCAACTTCTCCCCTGGGTGAGAGAAATGGAAACAGAACTGAAAAGGAGACAGGGAAGTCTAGAGAATATTGCCCTCCGGGCTGAAGTTCATTGGTACCACTAACAGACAGTGAATCAGGCGCTCTCCAAGTAAGCAGGAGTCTACAAAGAGACCTTATGTTTGTCCTGCCCAAGTTTACTCCCCCCACCCCCTGCTGGCCTGAACAAACTCAATTTCATACTCTAGTCTTCAGCTGGCCGTGGTTCCTGGAAGAAGAAGAAAAAGAATATACCTAGAAAGTATAGAATTCACTGGATGTTTTGCCCGTGTAGAACCTTTCCTGCCACAGTGTGCAAATGTTTCACTTGCATTATAAAGAGGCAGTTTGAAAAAAAAAAATCATCAAATATGTTTGCCACTAGCATAACCCCACCGCCCCTGCATATTGCTCCCAAGAAAGCTAATTAAGCCCCACTGCTATTAGAGTTATACACACTTGAAGGCTTGTTGTGACAAGAAAAAATAATGAAGCTGTGGTTTCTACAAGTTGTAAGCGGCCAAGTCAAAACATGCTGCTCTGCCTGCCCCTCTGCTCTCCCACCCGCTCCCCCGTGGGTCTCTGGGCTGGATCCGCCTGTCTCGCTGATGTACAGCACATCCATTCTCGTCCCAATGCCTGCCCTACTCCTCAGTGCCAGGCCAGAGAGGCCACGGGAGCCGTCCTTGAGGAGCTGTGTTTGTAGGAGAAAGACCGACATACAAATTGTTGCTAATAAACCACGGGACATGCCCAGCCTGAATCTCTAGTTTGAGTTCTTCCCCCCAGAATCTCTGTCAGTCCTCTTCACCCACCTTCTATCTCCAGATCAGGGAGACCAGGCCCCAGGGAAAAGTCATGTCCTCATGGTATCCCTTGAGTACTAATAAGACAACAGAGGTTCAGACCCATCTCATGTTAGGGGAAGGAGACAGCTTCCTTGGCGGTCCCTATCACACTGTTCTGCCTGTATTCAGGGAAGTCCTTCTAGAGAGTTCCTGCCCACTCACCTCCCCTACACTTTCCTAATACAAACCCAAGGACATTACTGGGGCTAACCTACATGGGTCCTCAGACTGTAGGATAGAGCCATTCCCTTCACTGAGTTCTATCTGTATCCTATTCAGGGTAGTTGGGTTGCCTTGTCATCTTTACTGAGTGCTTAGGAAGCTCCCGGCAACTGTCAGAAAAGTTTCTGTCCTGGAAGGACAGAAGGACAGAATAAGGCAAAGGACTGAAGTCACTGAGGGCAAAAACCAAACCCTGGGGCAAGACAAAAGATTTTAAGACCTTTGTGGCAAAGATGCCCTAGTCTCTGCCAAGATGGACGGTTTCAGTTAAATCTGACTGATGTTTTGAATTAGATAATATAACAGAGAATCAAGACTGTTGAAACCATGATGTCTTCACTTCAGTTTGTGATCTCCAAGTCTGACCTTTGCCAGTCTGCTGCTCAAACCAGGCCCCAAACCCAAAGCGCTTGCTTCCTGGCCCTCAGTGCTAGACCACTGTCCTGATCTGCAGCAGTGAGTTTAAGCGTAGTATCACCAGACAATGAGAGCAGACATTACATTCAGACATCGAGGTTGTCTGAGGAGACACTGCCCTGGCTGCCCCAGGATCTGGGCTGGGTGGGAGCAGGTATCAGTTGGGTAGCAACATCTGGGTTACCGTTGCTATTTCTGTATGGCTAACCCTTCCAGCTGGGAAGCCTGGTGAGAGCATCGGCTTTCCGGGAAGGCAGTCTTTCTGACAAAGAGCTGACACTGCAGACTAAGAATTCCAAGTAACTCTGGGCAAAGGACAGTCTCCATCTGCTGTGAGCAGAAAGGCCAAGTGTGCAGTTGAATTGCCTTCCCTATCTTTATTAACGCTAATTGCATGCAGGCTCACTCCTTGCCATTCCCAACTCTGCTCCAAGAATCCTAGCCCTCCCTGAGCCTGAATTTCTCCGAGGAGGCTGGAGTTCCAGGAGTGTGCTGCCTCAAGTCCCACAGCAGGGTTGTGGGGAATAGTAGCTACAGAGGCAAAGCCCAGGGAATCAGTCAGCACTTCTTCAAACTCTCACTTGCATTACATTTCTTTTAGTCTTAATTGTGTCTTTGTTTTGAGACAGGGTCTCAGTATGTAGTCCTGGCTATCCTGGAACTTGCTATGTAGACCAGGCTGGCCTCAAAGCCACAGAGTTCCACCTATCTTTGCCTCCTAAATTCTGGGATTAAATATATGTACCACACTGTACAGCAGGGCAACCTTGAACTTTTCCTGTATTTACCTCTCCAGTGCTGGGGTTGCAGGTCTTCCCCGGCACATCTGCTTTACTTGGTGCTAGGGATGGAACCCAGGGCTTTGTGCATGTTGGGCAAATACTACAACATAACCTGTACCTCTGCCTCCCTCTAAGTGCTACACTAGACACAGGAAAACAAAGTATCCTCATCTCATCCCAACATACACACTCACATACACACACATACACACACATACATGTACACACTTAGACAAATACACTGTGGTGGTTTGAATATGCTTGGTCCAAGGAGTGGCACTATTAGGTGGTGTGGCCTTGTTGGAGGAAGTGTGTCACTGTGGGGATGGGCAATGTGAACAACCCTCCTCCTAACCACAGGGGAGCCTAGCTGCCCCTGGAACAGGAACAAGACGTAGAACTCTCAGCTCCTCCTGCACCATGCCTGCCTGGATGCTGCCATACGCCCTGCTTTGATGATAATGGACTAAACCTCTGAACATGTAAGGCAGCCCCAATTAAAGGTGGTCCTTATAAGAGTTGCCTTGGTCATGGTGTCTATTCACAGCAGTGAAACCCTAAGATACTAAGATGTGCACACTTACACACACACACACACACACACACACACACACACACAATCACACACTACAGGACCTGTGCTCCTTCATCCAGCCGGTCTATGTCCACTTCAGAATCCCCTATGGTCAGTTCCTGCCCATCTCACCCTGGGCTTCCTGAGGATGAGTTCGTTCAAAACAAAGCTAGTTTCCTCTCCGAGGTCTACCCCCTCCTGCTGACACTAACCAACTGGACCACCTCTTTGCTCCACCTCTCTCTCTCATCTCTCAAGACCTTTTTTAGAAGAGGTTCTAAGACTAAGGTTGTTCTCAGCCTCCCCATAGCTCAGACCCTTTGATACAGTCTCTCTCTCTCTCTCTCTCTCTCTCTCTCTCTCTCTCTCTCTCTGTTTGTTTGTTTGTTTTGTTTTGTTTTTTGTTTGTTTGTTTGTTTGTTGTTTGTTTGTTTGTTTTTTGTTTTTTTTTTTCGAGACAGGGTTTCTCTGTGTAGTCCTGGCTGTCCTGGAACTCTGTAGACCAGGCTGGCCTCGAACTCAGAAATCTGCCTGCCTCTGCCTTCCAAGTGCTGGGATTAAAGGCATGCACCACCACCACCCGGCTTAGTTTCTCATTTTGTGATAACCCCCAACCATAAAATTATTTTTGCTGCTACTTCATAACTGTAATTTTGCTTCTGTATTTTCTAATGTCTTAGGGGACCTCTGTGAAAAAGTCATTTGACCCCAAAGGGTCAACCCATCATTGTGGGCTCTCAGCCTTAGAATCTCAACCTTAGATTCCCTTAGTATCTAAGGGAAGTGGGGAGTGACCTTGGAGCACTAAGTTCAAGTCACTGTAAAAGAAGGATGACCTGTCCTCAGCTTGTCCCCATTTTGGTAGGCTCCAAAATTATTCATCTCTATATCCTGAGCCTGAGCTACCCTGTAGACAGATGATAACAGCTTTCCTGGACAACTAGAGATTACCTGCTTTCCTGGCGTGTGCCTGGAGCTTTTGAGGAAAAGCCTTCTCTGGCTTTTCAAGGCACCCAGGCTCCAGGTCCACTCAAGAGAATGAGCCACCAGTTCCCCACCCCCATTTATTTCTCCAATCCTTTGTCCAGGAGTACAGACTAAAACGACTCCAACAATACAACCAGATGTGCCTAACTGCTAGCCTAGACTCTCCCAGATCCCACAGTATGCAATCAGGCTATCCCCTGCCTCGGATGCTCTCAGGATGGAAGAAGAGCCTAAAAATCCAACAAACCCAAACTGTGGGACTTAACTCCATGGAACACAGTGAGAGAAAGAGCTAGGAGAGGGACGCTGGCAAAGGATGGAGGTCTCCCCACCCCACCTCACATTTATTTATTTGGTAGTTTGGAACAGAAACCGACTTTAGGAGTCGGTTCTCTTTCCAACATGTGGATGACGGGATCAAATTCAGGCAAGCCCTTACCCACTAAGCTATCTTGCTAGGACGGGTAGTTAGAATCCCAAGACACCAATACACCAGAATTCAAACCCCAGAGCGGAAAACAGCTGAAAGCCAGAGCCTCAACGTCACCCATTCCCCTGCAGGCTTCTCTTTAGGAGGGAGAATGGAGTACGTAAATGACAGCCTCGAATTACCAGATACAATCTCAGAATCCCGCAGGGTAGTGAAGCCTGAGCATCACTAGCAGACCGCTCCGCCCGCTTCTCTGTTTCAGCCCTGCCCACATCCGGGTGGCCCCTCCCCTCCTAGCTATGCTGGAGCAATTTAGCCCCTCCTTCCGTAAGTCATTCGGGCCCACAGCCCAACCCTCCTACGCCTGCCGCATTCGTGTCCCCACCCACAACCCACCTCTTCAAGCCCCGCCCAACAATGGCCTCTTTGTCCTATAGCGCCATCTCCTGGAAGTCGACCGACATTGTTCTCCTTTGGGGCTATATCGGAACTGACGCATTCCTTCCCCGGACTCCCTTGGCTTGCTTGTGGAGCCACTACCAGATTGAGACCTAATCTTTGCCCTAGTCCTGAACCTGCCTAGAAGCCCGTGCTTCACAGGAGTCCCCACAGACGTGGTCTCAGATGAAATTCGAGTCACCTTCAGCAAAGTAGGAGGAAATAGAGGGTAGTCAATTTGGGGGAAGTCTCCATGCTTAGGTGTCAGTTGTTGCTCCTACCACCAGAATTCCCAGAAGATGGGCACCCCTCCTTTAAACTACTGTCTCCTCAGCGTCTTCTAGAGTCCTCAAAAAGTGGTAGATTCATCCCTCATTAGAGGGTTTATTTAAAACCTTGCTCGTCTACAATACAAACAAAATAATAGCGTTTGGTTCACTCCTAGGAATGGAACCTGCCTTACATTAGTTTGAAAAGTAAAATAAGTCACCTTTCTTTTTTTTTTCCCCCGAGACAGAGTTTCTCTGTGTAGCCCTGGTTATCCTGGAACTCACTCTGTAGATCAGGCTGGCCTCGAACTCAGAAATCCACCTGCCTCTGCCTCCCAAGTGCTGGGATTAAAGGCGTGCGCCACCACCGCCCAGCCCTTTCTTATTTTCAAGATAGAACCTCACTGTGCAATTCTGGCTGACCTGAAACTCAAAGAGCTCCACCTGCCTCCCAAAATGCTGGGGTTAACAGCATGGACTACCACACCTATCATCTTTTCCCTTTCATGTTTAAAGATTTGTTTTTATTTATGTGTATGTATGTGCGTTATGTTAAATATATATCATGGGTGTGGGTGCCCACAAAAAACAGAAGAGAACATCCAGGAGACTGACCCACCAGATGTGGGTGTTAGCCACCGAACTTGGGTCCTTGTGACTAGCAAACAGCAAGTGCTCTGAACTGCAGAGCCACTTCATGTCCTGCTCTCCAGCTCCCCTTTTATGAGACAAGATCTTGCTAAGTAGTCTTGGCTGGAGTAGAACTCACCATGTAGACAAAACTGGCCTCAAACTCGGAGAGATCCATATGCCTCTGGCTTCTGAATGCTGGATTACACGTGTGTCACATCAGGCTTTTTGTTGTGAGGCTCAGGTAGCCAAGACTGAGCTCAAATTTTTCTATGTAGCCAAGGCTCTCCTTGAACTCCTGCTCCCAATGCCTCTGCGTCACACATGCCAGGATCACAGGCATATACTATGGTGCTAGACTGATTTAGATTTTTAAGACAGCAAGACTGAGACTGAAACTTAGCTTTAAAAGACTAGTACTTGAGATGGACCTTGCATATTTTAAAGAAACCAGGGAAGAGCTTCTTCTAGCTGCTCATTTGGTTGGAACATGGAGAAACAAGCTAGAAGCTACAACTTGGAAGTAGTCTGGAGCCTCTAGAAGCCAGGTGAGCCACAATTCATAAACACACAAGGTCCTCTAGCCAATAGCCTTGTCTCTCCCATGACTGGCCCAGAGATCTTGGCTCTCAATGAACTGTCTACACAAGATTGGTTAAGAATTCACTCTCTGCTTTTCTCTCTACCTCTTTTGCAGGCCGACTCTGACTATAATTCATTATCTCAACTCCATTCCCTAGTTCACTGGGTATCTTAGAGCCCCTTGGAGGTAGCACTGTCCTGACCTCAAAAACAGACTAGAGAGCCATGCTGGAGGGATCCCAGGAAGTGGCCAAGTCAAATCAACTAGAAAAGCAGGGTTCCTATTAGTACCCTTCTATCTGCCCCCAACCACCTTCTATCACCCTGTTTAGCTCAAAAGGGAGAGGCAAACTCACTTCCATCAAGAAAAGATCATAGGATCTTGGCTCCAATGCTGGGGAGCAGACATCTACCAAGCTCAACAGCAGATTAAGTGGACCCTTCCGCAGCCTGCAGCTTCTCTTCTTCCTGTTCCTGAGATCATTAAGTTAGATCTTAAGCTGAGCTTTCTGAGGGTCAGCTTAACTGAGAGCAACTGTGGGGTCATTTCCTGGGTCCCTGCTGCAAGGCCTAGAAGGCTGAGTGAGGCACATGTCTTTGAACACCTGTCAGGAGTCTTTACTGACATGGTGTCTTTGGACACCATGAATCTAAGTCCCATGAATCCCAGGTGAAACTAAGCAGCTGACTCTGCCCTAGAACTCCTGATTTTCTTAGCTCCACCTCCCAAGAACTTGGGTTATCGGTGTGCACCACCATGTCTGCCTTAAGACAGGGCCTTTGTGCCTAGGCTGGCTATGCCATTTTCAAGGTGCTACACATTTATATCCTGACTCTAAGCACTGTTGGGCCATCAGGAAAAGTGAGGTGCGAAGTCTGGTGAGCTGGCACACGCAGAGATAAACCAGAAGAGGCACCAGTTCTGTGACCAATGGCCCTCTGGCAACAGCTGCTGCATCTCTACTTCCCACAGGTAAGCACTGTCCCAAGAAAACACCTGCCCTTTCCTAGGTCTTGAATATGCTCATTCTACCCATAAGGCCTGTCTATATACTGACAAGCACTTAGGGGTGGCCACCCAGAATCTAGAAGCTCAGGAACAAAGCACCCAGCCTAGAAACTGTTCGCTAAGGTTACGAGCCAATCCCAAGCCCGTAGGTATTTTCGGGTAAAAGCCACAGTGGATTCTCCAGCAGCCTACCTCCGTCCCAGTCTTTAGGATTAGCCTGAAACCTGCCCAGAGACTGCCCCTTCTGAGGCAGGAAGTCTGTGATGGCGTATTTCCCATCACCCTCCAGGGCACCCACTAGATTCCCAATCATACCCTACCTTTGCAAATGAGGAAACTGAGGACCAAAATTAGTCTTGACTGACTCAAAGGCAGAAGGGGCACTAGAAGAAGCTTGCATTATTGGCAAAAGTTCCTGGAATACCAACCTTGCCTTCTCAAGAGGTATATAAACAAAAGCTTCCGCACAGGTTGCCTGAGCTGCCTTCTCTAACATGACTGATTCCCTCCCATCATTCACGCTCAGGAGCCTTAAGAGCCCAGGTAAATAGACAGACAAAGGCAATGGCATTGTAATAAAGACACTGCTTTTATTTAGTTTGATATGTTTCTATACAGAATGCAGAAAACACATCTTAAAATCATATAGAAGGAAATAAAAACACGTCAGTGGTTGGTGAACACTTGAATGTGAGATTGGCTCTCTGTCTCAGAGTCTGATGGCCATCGCCAGCTCAGGGCTCAGGGAGGAGGCTGCCTACAAAGGCATTGTTGCTGTTGTTATTCTGTTCACTGCCCCACTGCCTCCAGTTGCTATGACAACAGGCCACTCTGGGCCAGCCTCCTCTCTACATGGCAATGCCCAATGGTGGGGATGCTAAGAGCAACAACAGTTATCTGAAAGGCTTTCCAAAGCCCTCACCTGGAATACTGGGATTTATTTATTTATTTATTTTTGATGAGGTCACCAGAAATAATTTCATCAGGTCAGATCCCTGCTCTTGACTCTGGAACACCAAGGAAACTCCAGCTTGGACCAGAGCTTGGAGGCACAAGGCCCAGCCACCAGCCATCCATGAAGCACTCATCGACAGACTCCCCCATAGGGCACTGCTCACTGTAAAGAACCTTCCTGGGGGCGGAGCCGGAAGGGTAGGCCTTGTGAAGAATGCAGAAGGAACCACCGTTTGAAAGGAATGCTTCTGTCCTACTGGCCTTCCCTTCCTAAGACAGCACACCCTCTGCTAAACAGTCGATATGGCTTAGAAGTTACTGCTCCGTGTACAAAGGGAGCCTAGGTCCACCCACCCACCCTCCATCAGGGAAGGGATACATTATTGCAAAAGGCATTCCTCCCTAAAAGGTACCAGAAATAACTCAGACATCAAGAAAAGGCATGCTCAAAATGACTTCTTCCAAAGGAGGAGAATCAAAGCAGAGTGGGTGCCCCTGAGTCATGGGACAGAGATGCAGACAGATGGACAATGTTCTGCTAAAAAAGGCAAAGGAAGCCTCTATGTAATCCAGAATTTAACCCATTAGGAAAAGAAGGGGGGAGGGTCAAAAATGAGCAGAGCCGTCAGTTCCATGGGATCAACACTAGGAGCTTGTACAAACTGCTGTTAAGCATCACCAGTTTTTAATCTTTTTTTTAATAAAACAATTTGAGGCTGTATAAAAACTTTAGTAAAAAATTAGCTTTGAGAGCCCACAGGTTTTCACTATGAACTATTGCTGGCACTCCTCCCCAGCCACCAGACCGTTTCCAGTTGTTCAGGCCCAAGGCCCAGGACTGGAGCGCCAGAGAAGAGGGGCAGGGTGTATGGGGTAGGGTTGTGGACTGTTGGGACAAGGTGGCCAAGGTCAAGTGAGGAAAGAGCATCACATGACATAAAAATATTGCATCTTCACCAAAATGTCCCCCACTGAGTGTTTCAAAGACCATAATATTCCTTTTAAGAGGGAAGGAAACAAAACAAAACCAAACCAAACCCACAGAGACGGGGAAAAGAAAGGTTGATGAGGCGGAGTCCTTCCACCTTCCCAGGTGCCCCGACGAGCAGCTGGCCCACCTTGGAGCACCTAGGTTGGAGGCCACAGCCACCAATGCCTTTTGGAGTCCCTTTCCCACAGAAATGAAGACCCCCTTGGTGGTAGGCCACTAGCGAGCATGGGGTAGAGGTCAGGATGCCCATGGCCCAAGAGGCCCCTCCAGCTTCCAGCTCCTGGCAACAGCGGGAGAGCAAACCCAGCACCAGGGCCCTGGCACCCGAGCTAGGACCAGGAGGCCCTCAGTCAGGCTCTGGGATATCAGAGCAACCAAGTTGACATAGTGTGAAAAAATAGGATTCCTTTGATAAAAAATACTGTCCCCTGGTCTTCTCTAAGCTTGAAACACCCTGGGAGCTTGTTTTTAGCAAAGCAATTCCCCATACCCACCCAAAAATTATACGTACAAGTTTAGGTAAACAGCAGATTAAATGTAAAAACTTAACCTTAATTTCTGAAAGTCCTTTGAATTTAATCCTTAGCTACTGTTTTCCATGTTACATCCTGCAGCTAGACACACGTGAATAGAAAAAACAGTACAGTTAGTGTTAAAGGCAAAATGCAGAGTGCTGGGGGCCCAGCACCGCCTGCGAGCTCATTCACGGTTCCTCGCTCCCTCCGTCTACTCTACTCAAACAGTGCTTCAGAGCCACCAAAAACGCAGCGAAGACTTTCCTATGAACAAACAAAAAGCTGTTAGGCAAAAAATAAAAATAAAAAAGTCCCCCAAAGTCTCTCCAGCAGCTTTGGGGTTTGGGAGGACCAGAGAGGGCGGGCTTGTCCAGGCCCTGTGTGTCAGTGTGTGCTAGGTCAGGTGTTGGGTACCGGTGGGCAATGGTCTGTGGGCCACCGGTCTCTACAGACAACACCGAGTTGTCTCCAGGCCCCTGCCCTACCCCTGCCTCCACCCAGGCGCTTGTGGGTTAAGGGGGGACATACGGAGGGGGTGATCGGTATGGGGTCATGTTCTTGGGACGGGAGCCCTTGCCCTCCATGGGAGCCGTGAAGGGTGGGGGTGGCTGGTAGGGCGGGGCATTAGGATCCTCATCCCGCAGGGGTGTGTACTCTCCCACAGGGTCCTGGTTCAGAGGAGTGGTCTCGGGCACACTCTGGTTGGGGTACTCAGGAGGTGGGAGGGGAGCCTTCTCTTCCTGCAGGATGAGCGGCATGCTGGAAGAGGGCGGGGGCTTGGAGTCATCCAGCTCGTCTGCAAAGATGATAGGCACCCCCTTCTTGATAAAGGTGGCCTGGTCCTCAAGGGTCAGCTTGCCCTTCCTCTTCTTGCGATAGCAGATCATAGCAATGACTCCAGCAAGGAGCAGGATGGCTGCGACCACAACGGCTGGGATAACTGTGTGCAGGTAGACATCGTCCTCACTGCTCTTCTCAGGGTCCCTGTCTGGAACCTCTGTGGCTGGTGCTACTGAGGTTCCAGGAGAGGGTGGTGCCACAGGGATAAACTGGAGGTGCCGACAACTGCCAGAGCCCGTCACAGCAATACTCATAGCCTTAAAGTCAGGCTCCAGAGCATTGGAGAAGGCAGGACGAGGTTTCCCATTTTCATCAGCAATCCTGCGGCTCAGCACTATGATCTGCTCCTTGGGGCAGGGCTCCAGGGGCAGAGTGTTGTTGGTCCATTCGACCACAATAGAGCCCCGGGTGATGTTCTGAAGGGTGATGGAGCTGCAGTTCCGATCCCCAAAGGCAAAAGCTAGCTTCTTTACCAAAGCAATTTTCTTGTGGATGTCATTCACCACCGGTGCTGGATCACCTGCAAGCTTGGCCTTGAACCGTGCAGGAGCCTTGTCCCCTTGCGGGCGCTTGTGAACATGGATCTCGAAGGCATCCACAGCAGAGAGGCCCCCTTTGTCTGTGGCATGCATAAAATACTCATGTTTTCCCACATGACTGCTGTCAGGCAAGCCATACATAAGCTGGCTGTTGCTGTTAAACTGAACCCAAGATTTCTCACCTACTAACTGCTGTTCTCGAAGCTTCAGGGTCAGCTTGAGCTTGTCGGTAGTGGTATCCTCATTGTCATAGAAAGTGTCTGATGGAATCTTTACCTCAAAGTAGGTTCCCACCCAGGCATCTACCCTGTCAATGTGGTTCTTGAGCTCTGGCCGTTGGTTAGGTTCTCCCCCACGGGGCAGTCCACTGCTGGTAGTACGAATTCGAATGGGTGGGGAAGCTGTCTCCAATCTGGTGATGGGTGCTTTGGTGGTGACCCGGGGCACTGGACGGGGTGTCCGTGGTTTTTTGGTTGGCCTTCGAGTTGTGGTAGTGGATGAATCAGTTGAAGGCGTTGCTGGTTTTGGTGTGGATACTCGTGGCTTCTTTGTGGTAGTTGTTGGAGGAGTAACAACTGCTGTGGGCTCTACATAGCCAGGGATTGTCAGTGTTGGGCGGATCTGGCCAGAAACCGTGGTACCAGCTTCTGACACCCGAGTCGGCTGGATAGGGCCCAGAGTTGGGGTCTGAATAATGGCACCTCGAGTCCGAATGGTGACCGTGGGCTTCCCTGGAACAGGATCCCTGACAGGAGGAGCCATGGTCTCTGTTGGAGGAGCAATGGCTGGAGATGTGGGAGTAGGCACTATCCTAGATGGTGGCTCCTGAATGGCTGTGGTTGGGGGTCCAATGGCAGTAACAGGTGTAGGCGTGGCATGGATCTGCCTCCGGATTCGTTTGGGGAGAGTGGGCTTCTTATTGGCAATATGCCAACCCACTACAGGATAACCAAGTTGGGCAGACATAGCACCCTCCCTAGCAGGGGTTTCTACACCACGAATGTCAGGGACGCTATTCTGGTTCAAGGAACAGCCTAGTTTCCAGGACAGCAGAGCCCCATTCTCTACCACTTTCTTTGCATTTCCTGGGCCAGCCATGAAGGCCGACATGTCAAATAGTCTATTATTCACTACAGGCACCAATTTCATGTTGTGAAGTTCTACTTCTGAGAAGCTCTGCATTCTGTTCAACAGATCAATCCTTTGCTTTGGGGTCATCTTAGTGAGGTCAGCATCCAGAATCACTGTAAGGACAGTCACTGGCTCATCAGCAGCACAGGCCGATGACACTACTTCACCAAGGTCTGACGAGGCTGCCCGTACAGACTGTGGCTCGTTGTGGTCTTCAGGGTAGACCTCAATAGAGAACACACTGGAAGTCTGGGGGACATGGCTTCCGTTGGCTCCCAGGCGGGCAGCACTCACTGAGATGTAATGTACACCTTTATCAGTGTCAAGAGGAAGGCCTTCCAAAATATGACTGTGTGGGTCCCAGTGTAGCCAAGACGGCAAGGCCTCCTTCCCTGCTGCAGATACCTAAAAGAAACGTAAGTGTGAGTTATAAATGTTATCATCGCTGCACAGCCTAAAACAATCACCATAATAAACCACAGGTCTAACCTGAGTTATGTGATAAGCTGAAGGAATAATTTAGAATTCCTGCTGGGAAATCCAACTCATCACCTCCTGAGGAAAGCAGTAATGCTCTGTTACATGACACACAAGACTGGGACACATTAACACACATTAAGATGTCATGGACCTGTCTGGGCGTCACAGCGTTCAGAGGTAACCAGAACCCAAGAGGCAGATCTAAGGAGAGATGAACTGAAGGCCAGTCTGGGGTACAGTTTGAGACCCTGTCTCTAAAAACAAACAAACAAAGCTGGAGAGATTGCTCAGCAGTTAAGATGGAAGACTGCTCTTCCAGAGACTGGGATTTTGTTCCTAGCACATATACTGGGCAGCTGTAACTGCAGCTTCTGGAGACCCTAACCTCCTCTGGCCTCCTCTAGCAATTGCACAATGTGCACATAAACTCATACAGCAAACACACTGATACATAAATTAAAAAAATAAATCTTAGCAAAAAAAAAAACAGTGAAAACATGTAAATTAAAAAACAAAGATTCTCGTGAACTTTCATACAAGTGATACACCGTATCTGCCTGCTCCTGAGGCACCTTCTCCAATCCCTCCATTACTCTCTGCAGACACACACTGCTCAGGTTGCATGTCCAGCTCAGAGTACCATGTCTGCACACTAAGGGAAGTGCACATAGTCTGGGGACAAGGAAAGTCCATACCCCAGAATGACTTGTTTTACAATCATCAATGCATAAAGATAGGGTACACATTTCTCATAAAATAGTTGGAATGTCTGTCTGAATGAATCCCACTTCTCAAACCCCAGTATCTGTGGTACCCAGAGTAGGGGACTAAAATTATTCTAGAACAACGTTGACCACAGGCATCTCAGGATGAGCTCAGTCGACAGGATTTTTCTAGACTGCACCAAACCTTGGGCTCAATCTCCAGGACTAATACAGTGGGTGTGGGAAATACACAGTGAGTCTGACTTAAGGTGAGATCCATAAAACCAAGTATCAGAAAGAAAGAAAAAAGAAAGAGAGAAAGAGAGAGAGAGAGAGAGAGAGAGAGAGAGAGAGAGAAAGAAAGAAAAACAGTCATCTCCAATCTCTAAAGGAGAGGTTATGAGAAAGAAACATACACAGCCTGCCTCTGCCCTTGACACAGAAGAGTCCTAAGGAGCTCAACTCTTTATTATCCCCAAAAGAATCGTTCAGACTTCTTTCAGTGTGCAAGTCCTTTCCCACAGTGACATAAATTAAAATACTCAGATACCCAAAGGAATTTCTATCAGCTGACAAGAGAGAATATAAATAATACTTGCTTCTAGCCCAGGTCCCATGTTCAGCTCCTCTCACCTTTGTGAAACATAAACTCCTGTACCCCATTCAAGAAAAGTCACATATTCTCTGCTTTGACTCTAAGTGCTTTCAGCCCATGGTCCTGCTCCAAGTCCAGAGATACAATGGACAACAAGAGGCACATCTTCAGCACTAGCGCAGGGATTATTTTTAATTTAAGGCCACAGCTTAACACAGGCCCTGTGGCAAAGGAGTTAATGCCATACCTCTGGACACCCCAGTGTTTGCCTAGGTCTCCTTCCTACCAAAAACCAGGAAACTGAGTATTTAGAGGAGACTCCAATTAAACCTCAGCTTTTTACCCAAGACACCTTCTACCAGAGACTTTAAATGCCAGATTTAAAATTCTGATCCCCAGCCAAGTGTGGTGGTACATGCCTTAACGCCAGCACTCAAAACAGATCTCTGTTGAGTTCAAGGCCAGCCTGGTCTACAAAATGAATTTCAAGGAAAGCCAGGGATACACAGAGAAACCCTATCTTGAAAACAACAACAACTAAAAACAACCCCTAATTCCCTATAGTCTTCACTGTGAGATGACCAGTAAGTCCATATTCTTTACTTATGCCTTCTTACACAGAACATAACTTGGAAGATGGAGGGTTTGCGGCCATATTGGCAGGAGGCTGTAGCAGAGAAGTATCCATATGCATTACATGCCAGGAAATACAACCAAAGGCTCTTACTCTAAAGCAGTGCCCTTCAAGGCATGGAGAAAGAGCAATTGAGAAGAAGTTTCCATTACTTATTCTTCATCAAAAAAGGTTTCATTCACAGTCTCAACAAGCCAGTCAAATACAGCCAAAAGGACAAAACTGAAGAGTCAGACTCTTGCTACGACTGAATTAATTTTAATGTGCTTCTGAACCCCAAAACTCTAAGTGCTGTCATTCAGGGCCTGCAAGATCTATCTATGCAGGAAGTACAGGGAAGCAGACGCCATGGACAAGCACTTTCACTGCTGACAGTGACCTGCAGAATCAATCCCCTCATATTACAAACCTTCTGGTGGGTCCTTCTCGTCTCTATGGTAGCATCTTCCAACAAGTATCTCTGTACTCATCAAGCCCTGGGCCTTTCCCTGTGTTCACTTACAGATATGCCAGGTGCCTTCTTTCCCTGGAACCTATTACAGCCTATACCACCTGCTCAAGTAAAGTCCCTACAACCTTCCCTCAGACCTTGTCAGCGGCCCTTAGCCTTCAGCTCTTCCCCTAATCTAGCTAGGCCAACCTGCAAGATTACCTCGAAGGCTGGCTGCAAGGAGTCACAGAACACACTCTGAAGCGTGGCAGTCACAAGGCAGACTTACATACAGAGAAAGAACACAGGTCTAGCTTGAGGCCAGAGGGTCAGATATCAGAAGTGATAAGCCACACCAACTGAAACAGAGCCACAACTCCAAGAGAAAAATCACACTTCCCACGTCCAGATATATCAATGTCAGAACTATACCTGGTTCCTCGCAGAGGTCAAGACCATGGGACCACATTCCAGCCCCGTTGGCACCTTCTGATCTGAGCTATGAAGTACTTTATCTGATGTTAACTATTCTTCCCTGAAAATTAATCTTTAGGACTGGAGAGATGGCTGAGTGGTTAAGAGTACAACTGCCTACAACTCTAGTTTCAGAAGATCTGATGTCCTCATCTGGCCTCTGCAGGTGTTTGCAAACATGCAAGGCATATCCTTATACTCAAGCATGAATACATATACAGAAAAAAATAGACCTTTACAATTTTAATCATCTCCGGGTGGTGGTGGTGCACACCTGTAGTCCCAGCACTTGGGAGGCAGAGGCAGGCAGATTTCTGAGTTCGAGGCCAGCCTGGTCTACAGAGTGAATTCCAGGATAGCCAGGGCTACACAGAGAAACCCTGTCTCGAAAAACCAAAAAAAAAAAAAAAAAAAAAAAAATTTTTTTAATCATCGTCTCCCCAAAAGAGCAGCTAAACATAGTTATAGCCACTTAAAAAGTTCTCACAGTCAGTCCTTCTACCCTAAGCCTTGGCATCTATTTTTACTTTATTATTTTATTTTTCAGATCTTGCCAGTAATTAAAAAAAAATTGAAGCCTCTATTTTCAATAAGTATTTAAGTTGATAAGTCTGGACAAATACCATTCTGACAGCCCACTCCCAAGGATGCTTTCCTTTGCCAACCCACATTTCCCGGTGTGCCATGTTCACAAGGGGTCCATTCAGAACCAGGGAACACCCACTTGAGGCAGGAAGAAACTGCAGTTCATCTCACGCAGGCTGCATTACCACAAAGCTCTCAAGCATCCAAAGGAAAAAAAAAAATAAAAAAAAAAGCTCCTTTCATGAACCCTCTTCCTGACCACAGAGAGTAGCCATTGTTCTCAGGCAAACAATTAGGTAGCCCATGCCAGCAGCTGAGCAGAGTCCCAGCAAGGGCTGCTCCCAGCAGGCCGACATCTTGGGCTGAGGAAAATCCACATTGTCTGCAAGCAAGGAGGCTGAAAAAAAGCAGGGATGAAGAAATACACCCTCACAGGCTGCACCAAAATGAGATCTGAGAGCTCTACAAGAGACAGCCCCATCTTTCAGGTGATATGAAGTGTCACCTGCTATACTTTCGTGTACTACTACATTTTTGTTTTATTTTTCCAGACAGGGTCTCACTCTGCAGCTGAAGCTGACCTCAAACTGAAAGAAAACCCTCCTGCATGTTAAGATTATAGGCATGCGCCCTAGACACCAACTCCTCCCCAGCTACCCTACAGAGGAGGTACTAAGCCCAAGTGCTGCTGCCTAACCATGCTGCAGGCTGGGCCCATAGAAGGACCTGCAGTTGAAGACTCTCTATGATAGACTACGGCCACAGCATGACCTGAGTGGCCCAGACTCAACACTCATGCCAATGTACAGAGGCTTCGAGACTTCATATCAGGTTTGAGGTGGAAAGGAATCTTTATTCCCTCTGCTACCTCATAAATATTTGAAGGTCTACTGGGTAACAGGAGGCAACATACAAAATAACATAAAGCAAGAATTTCAAGCATGTATTTATTACTAAGGATGTTTGTTTTGTTCTTACTCTGAACCCAGGCTGCCCTTCAACCATCTCAGCCTTCTAAGTGCTGGGTTTATAGGCAAGCACTATGCTGGGTATCCAGGACAGACATTTAAGAAGAAGGTAACAGCATTTGTGTAAGACTACTTTCACCAGATGAAGGACAGAACTCTAATATCTCAAAGGAAATTCAAACTGAATCTGACAGAGATGACAGTACAAAGAAAGAGGGCAGAAGGAAAGGAGGAGGGAGCCAAGGGCTAGAAGTAGCCCTGAGAGAGGGGTATCCAGAGCAGAAAGGGGTAGACGAGGTGAGGGTAAGAGACAAGGAGGCAAAGGGGAGAGAAAGGAGAGGTGGGGACAGATCATAGGGCCTAGATCTTCATGCAGATCAGTAACAGGAGATTGGGCAGATTCAAAATGATAAAATGTGTCTTACTTTAGTATGAAAAAGACCGAGGGTCAAGAACACAGATAAGGAACCCTGAGAGTGAGGTGTCTGGGAAAGAGGGCGCCAAGTGCACAGTGTCAGCTGTGATTTGGAGATTATCCTACACAAGCACCTTGGTAATAACATCCAAAGTACTCCTTCTGTTGTTGTTTGTTTGCTTGCTTGTTTGAGACAGTCTCATGTGTTCAACCTGGCCTCAAATTGACTATGCCAGCCAAGGGTGGTCTTGAACTCCACATCTTCCTGCCTCCACCTCTCCAGGACTAGGATTATAAACTTGTGCTAACATATTTGACCTAAAATGTTCCTTATGTTTGGCATGGTGCCACATCACTTTAATATGAAGACACAGGCAAGCAGATCTCTGTGAACATACTGAGACAGGAAAGAAAAATGGCCTTATAGCAAACAATAATACTGGACAGTCACTGAAAGTTACATTCACCATAAGTGTTAAAAATCATGGGATATTGGGCTGGAGGGATGGCTCAGTGGTTAAGCACACTAATTGTTCTTCCAGAGGTCCTGAGTTCAATTCCCAGCAACCACACGGTGGCTCACAACTATCTGTAATGGAATCTGATGTCTTCTTCTGGTGTGTCTAAAGAGAGCAACTGTGTACTTACATACATAAAATAAAATAAATCTTTAAAAAAAATCATGGGATAAAACTTGAGCTACAACAAATAAGAAAAGGTTAAAAACACAGCCAGGACCGGAAGCCGGCTCAGTGCTTAGAGATGCTAGACTTGACACTACAACTATAAGCTGAGTTTGACCCCCCAGGATCCACACAGAAGGAGGGAACCAACTCCTCTAATTTCCACACAAGATCTAAGGCACACTCCCCTCACCACAACCACACCCACACCCAAATAAATGTAATTAAAAACTAAAGGCTGGAGAAATGGTTTATCACTTAAGAATACTTCTTCCCAGCACTTGGGAGGCAGAGGTAAATCTCTGTGAGTTCAAGGCTAGCCTAGTCTACATAGTGAGATCCACTCCAGGCAGTGCTACATAGTGAAACACTATCTCAAAAACAAAACAAAACACCCATAGGTCTCACTAATATAACTGCCCAAATGTGAGCTGTAATAAGGATAAAACCAATGGACATGCCAAAAGTGGATAGAGAAAGGCCAGGAGGCCTCAACCCTACACAAAGAACCATGAACAGCTGAGGAAAGCTGGGAGCGGGAGAGGTGCTCTTCCACAGGCAAGAGTACACTGATTGGTTGCCCAGTGCCAAATGGTCAGCCCTGAAAACATTCACATAAGTAAAATTATACAGACCGAGCAGGTTGTATTTAGAAACACATATACATATACATACACATACACATACACATATATACATATACATATACGAGTAAAAAAAGAGACCATGAATTTCCAGAAGACTAGAGAAGGTTATATGAGATGGTTTAGAGGGAAGAAAAAGGAAGGGAGAAATATTGTAATTATTTTACAACTCAAAAAAGGAAAAAAGAACCAGGCAGTGGTGGCGCATGCCTTTAATCCCAGCACTTGGGAGGCAGAGGCCAGCCTGGTCTACAGAGTGAGTTCCAGGACAGCCAGGACTACACAGAGAAACACTGTCTCAAAAAAAAAACCAAAACAAACAAACAAACAAAAAAAGGATACATTTCTTACAAGGACCCATGCTGGGTGGTTCCCGATCACTTCTATCTCCAGCTATTATGGATCCAGTACCCTCTTCTACATTCTCCATAGTCACACACAGCTGGCATCCACTCACACTGACAAATACATAAAAATCTTGGGTCAATCTAAAATATCTGTATATATGTAGTATGTTCACCTCTGTGGTTGGTTGGTTGGTTTTTCAAGACAGGGTTTCTCTGTGTAGCCCTGGCTGTCCTGGAGCTCACTCTGTAGACCAGGCTGGTCTCGAACTCAGAAATCCACCTGCCTCTGCCTCCCAAGTGCTGGGATCAAAGGCGTGAGCCACCACTGCCTGGCTGTGTCAATCTCTTAATAAGCATAGAAAATAGTAGAAGTCACAAAACCTTTCTCTTTCTCTTCTCACATACTTTGCAAGCCTATGTAACTTTTTTTAAATTTTGTTTTTAGATTTATTTACTTTATTTCATGTGTATGACTGTTTTAGGGCATATATATCTGTATCTCACATACATACTTTTTGCCCTCAAAGGTCCAGAGGAAGTATCTGAAACTTCAAGTTATGGGTGGTTGTGAGCCGCCATGTATGTGCTAAGAATTTAACCCACGTCCTCTGAACAAGTGTTTTTAACTCCTGAGCCATCTCTCCAGCCCTTCTGTTGTTATAATAGGGAAAAAACATTCCTTTAACATAGATTTTTCAGCCAGGTTGGTGGCACACACCTGTAATCCCACCATTCAGCAGAAAGAGACAGGAAGATCATAGTTCAGAAGCCAGTGAAAGACTGTCTCAAAATAAGGAAGTAAATACTTTCTCAAGTTTATTTTTACAAGTGAGAAAAATCAAAGCTCCAAGAATCAGATCATGCGCCGGGCGGTGGTGGTGCACGCCTTTGATCCCAGCACTTGGGAGGCAGAGGCAGGCAGATTTCTGAGTTCGAGGCCAGCCTGGTCTACAGAGTGAGTTCCAGGACAGCAGGGCTATAGAGAGAAACCCTGTCTCGGAAAAAAAAAAAAAAAAAAAAAAAAGAAGACTCAGATCATGCCTTAATTTTCCAAATCTTCAATCTATACAGCCTGGTTCTGAAGAGCAGGACGGCTATGGAATCAAAACTAGAGTCTAGTGTGCTGGGCAAGGACTCTGTTGCTGAACTACACCCCAGTACTTCATCTGTTTTCCTACAGGCTCATCAGCTACTAAACTGTTTGTTCTCCACAGATAAATATGTTCAGATAAAATCCTGTTTTCCCAGCAAAAACTCTTTATGCCCCTGGTGAATAAACCTGTTATATGTCTCTGCCAGATACTATAAATATCTAACTCAGTGTATCAATTCAAGATACATCTGGTCAAAATTAATCCATGTAAAACATTCCAATAACCATTGGAACAAAGGCAACCAACGCAGGGTCAAAACATTTAGAGGGTTATATAAAAAACAGGCAATCCTTCAGAGATACCAATCCTTAACTGATAGATTAGCATCTGGCCTGCTAGGGTAGAGAGAGTTCTATGGTCTGGTGGTGGTGGTGCATGCCTGTAATTCCAGCCATCAGGAGGCAGAGGCAAGAGAATCTCTGAGTTCAAGGCTAGCCTAGTCTACAGAGCAAGTTCCTGGACAGCCAAGCTACATAGTGAGACCCTGTCTCAAAAACAAACAAGCAAACAAACAAACAACAACAGAGACAGAGACACAGATCAATATTGATATCAATCTATGGAATTCATCTGCTCTATGAGCTAGGATCTTCAGAAGTAAGGTCACTCTGCAAATAAATAGTCTGTGATTTGCAGAGAATGGAGTCCAGACGGAAAAGGAAAATAGGTCCACCCACATTAAAAGAAGCAACAGATTCACCTCTTCCTGGTAAGACTGGCATGGAATCTATGGCCATTCAACCTAGAAGCCTGGGTTTGTATGTCAAAAAGGACACACCAGACTTTGTGAAAGTTTCAACCAAGAGCCGACAGGGACAGTGATGCTGGGCTGGAGCTGGAGAGATGGGTCGGTGGTTAGGAACACTGGCTGCTCTTACAGAGGACCTGGGTTTGGTTCTCAGCACCCACATGGCAGCTCACAACCACGTGTAACTCCAGTTCCAGGGAACGCACATTCTCTCTGACTTCAGAGGACACAGGCACACACATGGTGTACACAGATACACATGGGCAACACACACACATTTAAAAAAGGAAGAAAAAGAAAGGTGCTGCTGGGAAACTTTCCAAGCTTAGACCTTAAAAGGAGGAATGGCTCCAGGTGGGAGTCATGGCTCAGTGAGTCTGACAGCTTCTGATCTCTGCAGACGGAGGGCACACATGTGGTGCTCGAGCCAGCCCCATCTCAATAGATAAATTAATAAGATACAACAAAAAAGGAAAAGGCATCAAGTATCAAAACTAAACTAGAAGATGGGAACTCTTCCTTAACTGTTTTACACGCAGTCTCACCTTGATCATCTCTCCACTGGAGGCAATTACATCTGTTGGAATGCTCACTCGGAATGAGCGCCCAACAACAGCTGTGCCATCTGGAATGCCAACCACGGTGGGAACAGCCTCCTGGAAGTCCGAGAGAACTGAGTGCATGGATGCCTCAAGCTTCCAGTCCCTCATAGCCTCTGGGGGTTCGCTGGGCCAGTGGGCCTGAGCCACAGCCACTGACAGTAGGAAGAGAAAGGTCTGTCCCCAGAGGGGATGCAGTAGCCAGTTGTCCACAGACATCCTCATCCAGGCTAGCGTGTGCTCAAGCCAACAGTTGCTAAGGAAGGAAGCAAATGCTGTGGTCCCAGGGTTGGATCCTCAGCCTCTGCACAGTTGTTCCATCCTAGAGCACCCAGCGCCTACAAAAGAAGAACAGATTCAAACATTCACACAATGTTGACAGCTTTAAGACTGTATCCTTCCCAAGTGTTCTGCCAAGACAGTCTACCCTAATGAGAAGCCTCTCACTCCTGTGTTCTTCAGCAGCTACTTAGTGCTGGAAACTGATTGGTCTAGGAAGTGTAAAATAACACTGAATTTAAAGTTTTGTATAAAAACAAAATGTAAAATACCTCACTAGTAATTTAAAGGGAAGGCTGAAGAGATGGCTCGGTGGTTAAGAGCACTGGCTGCTCTTCCAGAGGACCTGGGTTCAATTCCATATGGCGGCTCACAACTGTCTATAACTTCAGTTCCAGAGGAGCTGACACCCTCACACAGACATGCATACAGGCAAAACACCAGTGCATATAAAATAAGTAAATAAATCATTTAAAAATAATTTAAAGGGATAATACATATTGAAACCATAGCAAACTGAATCACACATATTATTAAATGAATAAAAAAATCTATAAAATACAAATAGGTGAAATTAAGTTCACCTGTTTATTCTGTTGTGAGAGGGAACTAAATGGCATGAGTTGACATTCTGTCTCTAAGCACTGCTCCTCTAAACCTTCTTTCTGAGTCACATCCCCAGTCCAGCAAAGCTACAACCACATGCCTAAAAAACACCACACTCAACTTCTCTTTGACTTTCTTTCTTTCTTTCTTTCTTTCTTTTTTTTTTTTTAAATTTTTTCCTTTTACCTGTATTAATTTTATTTTAGGTTTTTTGAGACAGGGTCTCTCTGTGTAGCCCTGGCTGCCTTAGAGCCCACTGTGTAGACCAGGCTAGCCTAGAGCTCACCTGTTTCTGCGTCCTGAGTGCTGGGATTTAAGGAGTACACCACCACACCCAGCTGATTTATTTATATGTATGAATGGTTTGCCTACATATATGTGTACCACATGTACGCCTGTGTCCTCAAAGGTTAGAAAACATTTCAGATGCCCTGGAGCCGTACTTATGGATAATATGAATGATAGGAATTGAATCCAGGTTGTTTGCAAGAGCTATGAATAGATGCTTTAAATCACTAAGCCATCTCTGTAGCCTCTCCAAATTTTCTTAGATCAATCATAAAAATATGAAGAATGTGTAGCGTTGATAAATCTGCATACTCAGGTATGTATGACATTAGTGTGTTTTCTACTGAATCATGTGATAGGAAGTAAATCTTAAGCAGAGTATGGTGGCACACACTTGGGCCTGTAAATCCTAGCACTCAGGAGGCAGAGGAAAGGAAGGAGAATGGCCACAAGTTTTAGCACAGCAGATTAGCCAGGGCTTTAAGCAAGAGTCTATCTATCTCAAAGAACAAAGCAAGGGCCAGTGAAATGCCCTTGAGTAAAGATTCACACCACCAAGCCTAATAACCTGAGTTCAATCCCTAGACCCCATATGGTAGAAGAGAAAGAATTGGCTCCCACAGTTGTCCTATTCTGTGTACACACACACACACACACACACACACACACACACACACACACACACACACAAGGTGGGGTGGTAGTTAATTACTTAATTAAAAAACATGGTGGCACAGGTCTGGAATCCTAGCCCTGAGAAGTGAAGCCAGGAGGACCAGAAATACAAGTATCCTTGACTCTATAGGGAGTTGAGACCAGTTTTATAACCTTTGGACTTGAATCCTATTCCCATGAGTGTTGGGAAAATTTTGAAATAGTAACTAAAACCCAAACTCATCTCAGTCTCTGGAGACTCTGCCCTATTTAGTCAATCCTACTCACTCTCCTGTCTCTCTGCTTACTTCCTGTCTGCCGCTCTCCCTCCCTAACCCTGGCCCAGTTGCTGGGCTGAGAATGTGGCTCAGCAATAGGTCCCTGTCTAACGTATGATGTGCAAAGCCTGTGCTCAACTCCTGGAAGCACCAAAGGGGACATTTCAGTACTAGGCATGCACAAGCCTTTTGTATTTTTATTTTTCCTACTTTTTTCTAATTTATTTCATTTACTTTTCCATCTGCTAAGTCCAGTTATCTTTTACTTTCCCAGCACGATTCTCAATTTTAAATTTTTAGCTTATCTGAAAACAGCACTAATTATAAGACACACCCTACCCACTAAAAGCATGAGCTTAGTCCTACTCTCTGTGGTCACATGACGACATGGAGTGTCTGTTTCACAGGCATGACTAAGATCCCTGCATTTAGCAGTCAGGCAATGTCCAGGGCACAACTCCAACTACTATGTGCTGACTGTTTATGCTCTGGGGAGAAAGGACAGTTTCTGCCACTTGGCTGAAAGCAGACTGCGTGTCATCTGACGCTGGCTTTCTATAAGCACGGGTCATGCCTGCGTGTGTCAAAAGCCTTATAGATGATATCTACATGTCTATATTAAGCTGTCCCTCTGGGACAAATTTTAATTTTTAAACTTTCTTTATTGGGGAGAGGGTGCATGCCACAGCAGGCATATGGAAGTCACAGGACAGCTTTTGGGAGTCTCCTTTTATCACATGGGTCTTCGGATTCAAGATTAGTCAAGATTGGCACCAAGTGCTGTTCTTTACCCATTAAGCCATCTTACTAGCTCTAGAAAAATGTTTGTACAAGTCTCAAATGTTCAACCTTGGTCACTAGAGAGACAATCGCTAGAGAGATAGTTTGCAGGGATCAAAGATCAAAGCATAATACAAATTCAACCACTGTCGAATAAAGCTGGGTGGCTACAATCTGTTAGGAGAAAGGGTCCATGCTCCCGACAAGGCACCCACAGCTAACACTTCATGTACATGCACACCGTCTGTGACACCTGTACTCACAGCTGACCCTCTGAATGGCTCGCACTTGCACCCACTGCTGCCAGAACTCTCCTACTGAGAGATGAGTGGTGTGGTGCCGACGGGATGCAGGGCAGTGCACACAAGGCAATCTGCACTCCCAGGGATGCCCTATGCCAGCAAAATACAATTCCATAAAACAGGCCCTCTTGGAGCTTAACAAAGACCCTGGCTCTCTGGACACGCATGTCCAGCGGCCCCGGTACACAGGGTAAAAGGTAAGTTTGTCTGACAGCAGCCTTAGGCACTCTCCACTCCCACAGACCAGAGAAACTTTAAAGGTATTGGAAGCTGAAGAAACCCATGGGTGGCATAGGCTTAAAATCTTAGCAGCAGAGAAGCTGTGACATGAGGATTTCAAACTTGAAGCTAGCTTTGGCAACCTAGCAAATTCAAGGCCAGGAGGGCTACAACAGGGAGACTTTGCACCCTAAAATGTTTAATTAATTAAATGTGTTAGAGGATGGATGGGTGGTGCACACCTGAATTCCACTACTCACACAGCCAGACTGGGCTACAAAAAAAAGCGTTGCTGTCTACAGAACCTGGAAAAGACAAAGGCTTCCTTCTTTCTGGGACAGCGGGGAAGGAGCAGCCACTCCTGCTGCTCAGGACTGCCCTGAGAGCTGGCAGTAACTGGAAGAGCCTTTAACAACATGGATATCCCCACCTCACTGCTGAGCCTTGCATACATTCAGCATTTAATACCCACACTCTGCCTAGGGGTAGAAGAATATTGAAGGCGAGCCCACCACCAAGCTTTTGGGAAGTCTGCAGTAATCTATCAGACATCTTTAATCTAAAAATGGAAGTCTCAAATGGGCAGAAGTAAAGTGACATTTCACAAGTACCTAAAAGGTAACCCAAAATACTGAAAGTCACCTTGGAAGTAGAAACTATACATCAGCCATTGGCGATACATGGGGACTCAAAATCACTATGCAGTGGGTGGCAAGGACTCCAGTCAGCTAAGGCAGAATGAATGCAGCAGGAAGGGCTCCTTCTAGCCCTTCCTATCACCTACACAGAGCTCTACTTAGACATAACTGAAGTAAGTCACTGGATGGGAGAGATAGGTAGGTGCCAGTGTGGCACCAAGCCCTTATGATCCTATTGTGTTCAGAAAGCTTCAGAACCTGAGAAGTAGAGAGCCTTATTCCCACAGAGTCTGGGCCCTGGGAGAAAGGCAGCTCTGGGCCACTCTGCTGCCTTCCCACATGTAATGTGTGCCTGTGTTCATGGGAACCCAGTTAGCTTTCCTCTCAATGAGTTCAAAAATTAAATGCACATATGGTATACTCAGTCCACAATAACCAAAACTCCAGGAATAAAACTTTTACCTATCTTAACCTAAAACACTTCAAAGAGCAGCTATCAGTTTTCACTCTCTAGGAATAAAGAAAAAGTTGTGAGATCCAACCCCTTGTTACTCACTGTACTGCTACCTCACGCACTAAGGGAGCACTCTATTCCTAAACAGCTCTGCTACCTTAAAGCCGCACTGACACTGCCAGACAGCTACTCATCACTCTTGTAATTAAAACATTTAAGGAAAATGAGATTTTCCTCTTAAAACACAATTAAAATAATGAAGTCCTAACTCCCTGCTTTAAATGGTCTTGGGAAAATTAAAAAGAAGAAATTTTAATTAAAACAATCACTTTAGCCTACACCTAATAAAAAGACTTTTTGGTCCACATACTCCAAAGTTAAAATTCAATACTGTGAGTTCAACATTAACACAAAACCTCTATAAAGTTAACCAGTTTAAAGCAGTTCAATCTAAAGGGCCAACAGGGTATCTAAACACAATAAAAAAACAATACTGTGAAATTTACTTGAACTCCAAATATGAAAAAGACAAGCAGATTTTCTGCTTCCAGTTTATCTTCTGTACTCCGTAACATAGATAAAGAAGGTCACTGGTGAGAATCTCAAGTCTCAGGAAGCATATGGGATTTCTCTGCCATGGAGATCTGGCATGATAGTGTTAGGTGAGCACCGGGAAGGAACGACCAGGCCCCCTCAGTCAAAAGCAGCCAAGGCCACAGAAACAGACCTAAGGGTAAAATTCTGTGGGAGAGAAAATGGCCACCTTTGAGACATAAGCACACCTATCCCGTCTATCAACAAGAAACCTACTTCAGAAGCTTCTCTCATTAGGAGATTTCTTGTAAATCCTCGCTTATCACAGGTACCAAAGACAGCTACAGTGGGCACTGATTTCTGCTGATGGTGGCTTGATTTTTTCCAATAATCAAGAAAGGAAGCAAAGACCTCAACTTTATATAAATACACACAGGTAAAAACATGTGCTCAAAAGCCCAGAACTGAATATCTGTTCTCTACTAGACCATGGTGGGTAATCCAAGCTCACTTTTAATACCTTGTGTGGGAGGCTCACTGAGCAATTCCACACTCCATTACACTCCACATGCTGTGGTTAAATATTACTCTCTATTGAGAAGTCACACTTAAAAACTGTTCACATGGTAAATTTTATGGCATAAATTTTGGTTCTTTCCCTCCTATTTTGTTATCTGGGAAACATAGTATCATGTGCAAATTGACCTCAAACCCTCCAGTGGGTACTGGCCTTCAACTCTTGATTCTCCTGCCTCCATAGAATGTACGTACAATTATGTCTTGTTTTCTTTTTTTTTAAAAACAAGATTAATTTTTAACTCCTCCCTGCAATCCTAATATTTGGGAGGCTAAGGCAGGGAAACTGCTAACAATTGAAGACTAGCCTCAACTTTATAGTGAGATCTTGTCTCCAAAAACAGTTTTTGGTTGATTTATTTTAGAGCCAGGCCTATAATCCTAGCTACTCATGAGGCTGAGGTAGGTGGAATACAAGGTCAAGGCCTGCCCAGACATCTTAGTAAGACCCAAATTCAGGATTATTAATAAATAAATAAAATGCAAAAGACTGAGAATATAACTAGTGGTTAGAGGTTCTAGGTTCAATCCCCAGTATACCTCACCTCCTCAACAAAAAAGAAAAAAGAAAATGGTAACACAAATAAGCTCAGGGCTCAGAGCATGCCTTTGATCCCAGCACTGTGAAGGCAGAGGTGCTCGGATCTCTGTGAGTTCAAGCCATACTGGCCTACAGTTACAAGACAGCCAGGATCAGAGAAACCCTGTCTCAAAAACAAAACAAAACAAAACAACTCAGGGCTAGAGGGCATGCTTACCATGGAACAAGGTCCTGGGTTGAACCAGAAGCACTTACACACGCAACATTTTTAAAAAAAATTAACAGCGGAGGTTGAGAGATGGCTCAGCGGTTAAGAGCACACTGACCACTCTTCCAGAGGTCCTGAGTTCAGTTCCCAGCACATGATGGCTCACTACCATCTATAATGGAATCTGATGCCATCTTCTGTATGATATCATATAGGTATACATGCAAATAGATCACTCATATACACAAATAAATAAATTTTTTTTTAAAGTAAGATATCTACTTTGAAGTTGGGGACAGAGAGATGGCTCGGAAGTTCAGAGTGTACTGAGAGAGCATAGGTTTGGTTCCCAGGCAGTTTAAACCCCTATAACTTGAACACTGGAGAGGATTTGGCCTTTGACCTCTGCCTGCCCCTGCACTCACATCCTCCTCCACAGACACACATCCACCACACAGGGACATCTATGCAGAACTGAACTAGAAGCACAGCTCACTGAAAGAGTGCTTGCTCAGCATGTGCAAGGCCCTGGGCTTAGTCCACAGCACGGCAAAACTAACCAGAAAACATTCAAACCAAGCTTCACAGCACAACCTGTGATCCCAGCAGGAAGAAGGCAGATGCAGAGGTGACAGGATCACAGCAAGTTCAAGGTCAGTCAAGGATACATAGCATGATCTTGTCTCCAGAAAATCAAATAAAACATTCCTCAGTATCACACAATTTAGACATTAAAAAAATTCTACAAGGCTGCCTTAGGAACGCATTGCCATAACAAGGTCCAGTCTTTCTGTCAATGCGTAAACTGGTCACTAAGGATAGAAAAGTGTTCAAATGAGCCCAGAGACAAGGGCTAAGTCTAATCATCCATCTGGTTAAAGCAGGTAGAGCAGGAGGTGTCAGGGAAGGTGGAGGAGTGGGGTGGAGGCTGCAGGAGTGACAGGTGGGTAACCCGACTCTGTAGTATGCAAGTAGGAATGTACCTTCAACTCAGATGGCATCCAAGAATCCAATGAAAGTAAACTACAATTATCTTAAGACAACACAACACTTCAGCACACATCTGCTGACTACGTACCCTGTATTTCATACTCTGTTCAATTACGAGTTATACGCATTACCAAATCACAAAACACAGATAGTAGTCCACTTAACTAGGTAGTCACAAAACACAGATAGTAGTCCACTTAACTAGGTAGTCACAAGGCACAGATAGTAGTCCACTTAACAGGTAGTCACAAGGCACAGATAGTAGTCCACTTAACTAGGTAGTCACAAGGCACAGATAGTAGTCCACTTAACTAGGTAGTCACAAGGCACAGATAGTAGTCCACTTAACTAGGTAGTCATAAGGCACAGATAGTAGTCCACTTAAGCAGGTAGTCACAAGGCACACACCAATGTTCTAGAGCGCGTTTATGACAGTGGTCATATAAAATTACAATGAAGCTAAAACTTCCTATGCCTAACCACAATACAGGGCGCGACTCCCATTGTGGACACTGGTGTAAAGCCTACTAGGCTGCTGCTCATGTAACAGTAGGCATGTACAACTACATACAGTGCAGTACTCTCAAAAGCAGCAACCTGCCGTTTACGTAGTTACTATACTTTTCAATGTTAAGAACTTACTCCTACTTACGAATAAGAAAAGGTGACCTGGGTGGAATCAGGGTGTGGCTCCTAGGAACAGCATCTGCTCAGCACGCACAAGTTAAAGGTTCAATCCTCTGCTTGGGAAGGGAAACAGAACAGCTGGAAGAGCCTTCAGGAAGGCAGGCAGGCAGGAGACAGTTTGCATGAGCTTTACTGACTGAAGACCTCTGGGGGCGACCGTAGGGGTAGGCCTGGGCTAGACAGTACACTGTGTGTCTGCTGTTTGTTTCTACAGTAGGGGGTTTCCTTTTTGGTTTTTTGTTTGTTTTGTCTGTTTGGTTTTAAGACATTTCTTGTAACTTATGGGGCCTCAAACTTGCTATGTAGCAAAGAATGGCTTTGAACTTTTGATCCTCAGGTACCTACTTCCCAAGAACAACTGGGACTACGGGTATGAATCATCACTCCCGTCTGTTTTTACAATAAAAGCTTTTTTTTTTTTTTTTTTTTTTTTTTTTGGCATGCCTTGAATCCCAGCACTCAGAAGGCAGAATCAGGCAGATTTCTATAAGAGATCTCTGTAAGTTTGGGTTAGCCTAGTCTACATTGAGAGTTCCCAGCCACCCAGAGCTATATGGTAAGATGCTGTCTCAAAATTAAAAAAAAAGAAAGAAAGAAAGAAAGAAAGAAAGAAAGAAAGAAAGAAAGGAAGGAAGGAAGGAAGAGAGGAGGAGGAAGAAAAGAAGAGAAGAGTCACAAAGTTTGTACAAGCTCAGCCTGGGCTACAAGATCTGTTCTATCTAGCCTAGGCTATAGAATCTGTTCTATCTAGCCTGGGCTATAGAATCTGTTCTA